>JAADXN010000396.1:0-24995 GCA_023337875.1 Pythium apleroticum | reverse complement strand
TGAACAGGCAATGAAGCTCTTGGAGAGCCTCCTCCCGAGAGAACCCTTGTGATAAATAACCCTTCAATACAGATGCAAACCCAGCCATAAATATCCAGAGCTTCCCGGGCAAAGCACGGCATTGTATAAAACGTGCATTTTTTGTCACTCGTGTCACTCGTGTTGCTCGTGGAGCTCGAAGCTATGTCACTCTAAGGCCATTCAATCCTTACACGACTCTGTGTTACTTTTCCCACCCAGTGGGTGACATCCTTCCAAGTTGTGTATCAGCACATGTATACTATACTCCGAAGGACGCCAGAAGACTGCGGGGGCGCCCCCACCTCGGGCTTGGTATTGAGTGTGGAAGCCTGTTGCCCTAACAGGCTTTCACACTCGAGCCGTTTCGTATTCGAGCCCAAGAGGCAGATCACAGAAGCACGGAGGCAATACACTCATCCAACAGCACATGGCGATGCCGCTTTATGAGACCGACCCGTGCATCGGTCACTTCACCCTCGTTCTCTTATGTGACGCCAAACGAACTCGGAATCCTCCCAACAACGTGCATCAAGCTTCCCACACGACCAAGAACACGACGCCAACGCTGCGTGGGCTGCCCCATCGCACTTTCCGGCATCTTCTGAGCTCCAAGCTGACCTCATGTGAGGGGGGTGGGGCATTATATTCTATTTCAGCCAATCAAATGCAACGAATTCCGCAAGGGGTACTATTCCCCCGACGTAAGCCAATCACTGCGAGCAGCTCTTTCGTCGAACTAGTCGGCAAGGCTGAAGCACCGCGACTAGAAGGAAGAGCGCGAAGCAGCAGCTTGTCGCCTCTCGCCCTGCGCGGTGTAGCGCATGCAAAGCAACCGTCAACAGGCCAGATCATTCCGCTTTTGCGCGTCTCAGTGCCGCAACTCCGACGTCGAACAGCTCCGAAATGGCCCCGCCACGATCGGCGCGGCCGCCGCCTGTCTACACGGGCGCCACGCTCGACGCCGTGCCGCTGCCGTCGCCTGTCGTGCACACGCCGCTTGGTGACGAAGCGTCGACGTTTTCCGATGGTCATGTGTCCATCAACACGCCCGACGCGTCCTCCACGGGCAACCACATCCCCATTATGAACCACGAGCACCGGTCGTCGCTCGAGTTCCAGGGCGGCCCGAGCCACTTCAGCCAGTCCAAGACGTACGCCATTTGCGTGGACCCGCTGCAAGACGACCGCGCGACGGAGATCAAGTTGCTGAGCGTTGCGAGACCGCACATGCGCGCGTTCCACTACTCGTGGCTGTCGTTTTTCATCGCATTTTTCGGCTGGTTCTCCATCCCGCCACTCATGCCGACCATCAAGAAGCAACTGCACCTGTCCAAAGACCAAGTCGCCAACTCCAACATCGTCTCCGTGTCCAGCACCATTGCGGGGCGTGTGGTGATCGGCCCGCTGTGCGACCGCTACGGTCCTCGAAGGATCCAGGCGATGCTGCTGGTCGTCGGCGCCGTGCCAGTGGCCTGCGCAGCCTTCGCCAACAACTACACGGGCTTCATGATCGTGCGCTTCTTTATCGGCCTTGTTGGATGCACGTTCGTCGCAACGTCGTACTGGACGTCCATCATGTTCTCCAAGGAAGTCGTGGGCAGTGCCAACGCGCTAGCGGCCGGCTGGGGCAACCTCGGCGCCGGCGGCGCCTACCTCATCACGCCGTTGATTTTCGACCTCGTCACGTACGGCGACTTGGGCGTCTCGGACGATCTCGGCTGGCGACTCACGCTCGTCTTCCCTGCGATCTTCATGGTCGCTGTCGGCGTGCTGCTGTACAAATTCTCGGACGACTGTCCGCTTGGCAACTATTCTGACTTGAAAACCCGCAAGTCTCTCGCAGACGGAGCCACCACTGGTGCGTTGGACACGAGCCTGTTCAAGCCTGGCGCCGCGAACTTCCAAGTAGCGCTGCGAGCCGTCGCCAAGCTGCCCGTGACCTGGATCCTCGCGTTCCAGTACGCGTGCTCCTTCGGCGTCGAGCTTCAAGTCCACAACGTGCTGAGTCTGTACTACTACGAAGACTTCACGCGTACAGACTGTGTGGTCGCGACGGACGCTCAGAAGTGCCGCATTCTAACACAGACCAAGGCGAGTCTCATCTCCTCGCTATTTGGGCTCATGTGTGTCTTCGCTCGCGCCATGGGAGGGTTTGCATCGGACTACGCGAACCGCAAGCAAGGCATGCGGGGCCGCATCCTTGTTCAGTTTGTCGCATTCGCAGGCCAAGCTGTGGTCCTCTACATCTACTCGCAAGTGCGCACCGTTGCCGCGAGTATCCCGTTCCTGATCCTTTTCGGCGTCTTCGTGCAGGCCTGCACTGGAACGACTTTTGCCATCGTGCCCTACGTGTCGCCACGATTCACTGGGGCGACCTCAGGCATCGTCGGAGCTGGTGGCAACGTCGGCGCGCTGTGTTGGGGCTTCCTGTTCAAGGGCGTGGGGAGCCGTGCCACGTCGTTCGAGTACCTGAGTCTCTTTGTTGCTGGCTCAGCACTGATGTGTGGCATCACGAGCATCGAAGGGGAAGGTTCGATGTGGCGCCTCGCTCCAGGGCGAACCATTGCAACGGCCGCACGAAGGCACGGCTCCACGCAGCAGCTCATGGCGGCCGAACCGTAAGCACACAGGTCTCACATATCTTTATAATCTATCCTTCACTAATCCACTCATATACCGTTGCACCCGAGTCTCAAAACCGTGCGGTGAGTGCGTGCTGTTGGTCGCTTGCAGTCTCTGTCACTGGGGTTTTCCACATTGCTTGAGCGGCTTCAGCACGAGGCGGAGGGCGGTGAGGAGGCAGGGGGCTGGGAGAGGAGCCACTAATCACTGGCAACTTGGACGGGAGATCGACACTCGCGTCGTGTGTAGTGACACCGAGTTGCCGTAACTGATCGGATCGATTCCGAGGCGAGATCGTGGCGTGCTCTTTGATAAACGAGTCCAACGTGAGCTTTACACACAAGAAGATAGCCGTCAGACCCACAACCTCACACATCCAACAAACAGAACCCACTCACCGGTGCTTCTCGGAAGCGTCTTGCGCCTCTAGGCGCGTAGCTGGCGGGGGAATACTCCGTCTTCGTGAGCATCTTGTGGGCTTTTCGGCCTTTCTTCATTCGAACTTTGCTCTCGATATCTGCCGGCGACGGTGACGTCGGTGTCGTCACAAAGCGGGGGGACTCTTGGTGGTACTGGAGCGTGGCTCGGAGTTCCTTCCGCGTGAACTCGCGCTTGATCATGTGCGAGTCAAAGTCTGTTCCTGCTGAATTCAACTGATCGCCCAGCGCGTCCAACGCCGTTGTATCCAACCGCAGCGAGCTACCAAAGTCCATTTCTGGCTCCTCCTCGCGGCCACGGCTTGGCGAACGAGGAGGCGACGACGTAGTTGACAACGCAAACGCAGACTGCATGCCTGTGCCGCCATTGCCCATCGCCAGCGACGGAAGTGGCGGCTTTCGACGCGTCGGTGACGCTCGTGACGGTGTGAACACCATCGAATCGTCCTGCTGCGAGTGCGCCTTGGTCTTGAGCTGGTCTTGCTGCTGCATCTTGGCGAAGAGGTGCTCGTAGAACTTGATCTTCTTACTGAGCGTGGCATTCATCTGCTCGACGAGCTGCTTCTCGTGCTGACACTGTCGGTTCTCAGCCGTGAGCGAGTCGACCTGCTTGACCAGTTTCTCGAGCTGTGCACTCTGATACCGTAGCTCTAACTGGACCCGTAGGTTCTCTTCGATCGTGCGCTGCGTCGTCACGTCCAATTGCAGTCGCAGTTGCTTCTCCATGTCGTTTTGGTGCGCTAGGATCTCGCTGTCCTTCTCTTTGGTGAGCCGGTCGTGTTCAAACACGAGCTTTCGCTCCAAAAAGTGGATTTTCTCGTCCTTGTCGGCCCTGATCGTCGCCACCATGGCGTTTAACGCCTGGATTTCGTTCACAAAGCCTTCTTTCTGGCGTTGAAACTCCTGCATCTCACGTACAAGCGTCTCGTTGTCAGCGATCTGTTGGTTGAGCTGCTCACAGTGCAGCTTTTTTTCCTCCCAGAGACGCTTGTAATCCTGCTCCTTGCAGGTCTCGACGGCGTGGAACAGCGGATCTCCCCGCTGAAGAATCGCGATCGACGCCGCCGTATTCCGTCCGACTTCACTAAGCTCCGGGGAGCTGTTGATGGTCTGCAACAGCGACGCGTTCACGGCTTCGTAGTCTTTGACTTTGTTCTGGAGCTCCTCGATGCGCTTGGACTTGAACGCCAGCACTCGCTCTCGGTCGTCGATGTTGATGCTCATCGACAGCTTGAGCTCCTTGATCTCCTTCGCATAGTCCTCGCTTTCCTTGCGGAATCGCCCATTCTCCAGTCGCATGCGCCGCACTTCCTCTTCGACCTTCTGGTCGTACAGCGCCCGCAACGCCACGGTCTTGAATTTCTCGACGCCATCGCTGTCGCTGCCGAAGAAGTCGGACGCCTTGAACACATTCCCCGCTTCGCTTGCCATTGTTTGCGTAGACTACTGACGAAGTCGCTTCGTTCCGAGGGTTCTGTGGTGATGCCACTCATACACCTGCGTGAGTTGTTCTCATGTCGTATTTTTACAAGTTCTATTGGCACGCTGGCATTAATAGCCAAACTCCTGGCGAAGAATCGGCGGAACGAACTCGTTGCCGGTGGCTCGGGGACCAGCGTCGGCGTCGTCATCGTCACTCCAGGCATCTTCGTCACCGCCTGTGGCTCCTGCCGCTGCTGCTTCATCACCAGCATCCGCCTCACCGTCTTCACCATCGTCTGCCGTATCCAACCGGATCGGCGTGGGCTTCCACTTCATGATGAGACCGTCGCTAGCGCACGAGAAGAGCTCCCGGTGCGAGCGGCGATACACGCAGCCAGTGATGGGCTTGTAGTGCGCTGTGATCCTTGTGATGGGCTTGGCGCCTGCATTGTCCTCACCCGCGTGCACTCGGTAACTCGTGAGCTCTCCGTCCTTGCCGTTCGGATGGAACACCATCGTGCCCTGCTGCGCATCACCTTCTTGAATGATCGCCATTTGGACATTCCGCATCGTCGGCGCGCTCTGGACGCCTTCGTAATTCACAAAGAGATGGTCTCCTGTGCTCGCATCCCACACACGCAGCCGGTGGTCGTGGCTGCTGCTCAGCAGGAAGCGTCCGTCGGGTGTGTACGCCAGCGAGTTGACAGCCGCCGAGTGGGCTCTCGCGAGCGACAGTGAGGCCGCAAGGTTCGGATCCGACCGCTCCGTCAGCTGTCTGCCTTTCTTCCTATCGTCCACTGAGCTGCTGCTGCTGGAGCTCTCCACGCGTCGGCGCTTGAGTTTGTGAGTCACTCTGGCTGCCGTCTCGAGCGACGTCGACGGCAGTCTCTTGACGTTTGTATACAGCGAGCTGCGTCCTGGCACGTCCGCCTTGCCGTCCTGGTTCAAACAGAACAGACACGCCGTGGCGCCGGACCGTCGGATGTCCCACATGCGCATCTCGCCGTTGCGGCTGCCTGTCGTGAGCTGGAATTCGTTGGTTCTCGACCACGCCAGCGACCACACTTCGTCCTGGTGGCCTAATAAACTGTGGAGCGACGAGTCCGTTCGCATATCACACAGCCGCACTTCGCGGTTCGCTGTGGCCGCCGCGATGAGCGTGTGGGTCGTCGAAATGGGCGAGAACTTGGCGCAGTAGACCTTGCAATTGAACGCAAAGTCCAATTCCACCGTGAACATCATCGAGTCCCAGACCTTGACGAGTCCGTCGAACGAGCTGCTGATGAACATGCCGCCGTCCACGGGATACCAGTCAAGCGACGTGATGCCGAACTGCAGCGCTGGTTGGCTCAGTGGCTGCGAGGCGTTGGCTCGTGAGGAGGACGACGAGGCGCCCGTCGGCATGTAGTTGTCGCGGTGGATGCGCTGGGCGATCACGGACGACACGGGCGGCACGCGGTTGCCTGTGTCGTAGTGGCGGATCGTGTGGTTCGTGCCGTGCGGATCGGCGGCGTCGTTGTCGTCCAGCATCTTGAGATCGTACAGATTGATGACCGACTTGGACGTGCCAACGAGCAAGTACCGCTCGTCCACCGGATCCAATTCCATGCTCCAGACGCGCATACCGCCGTTGTAAATGTAGTTGCGGGTCGACGCCTGTAGGCTGCTGGCTTCCTCTCTGTAGATCGCATCCTGGAAGTCGTTGCAGAGCCCGAGACTGCGCTCCGCGATGTACGTGAATGCACTCGTGCGCCGCCCCATTTTGGGGCTCCATTGGGTTGAACAGCTCCACACAGGGGCCTTTATTCGGATCTATTTCCTGCTAAGTGCGATTGCGTACTCCACCGGATCGCTCCAATTCTCAGATGTGAAAGTATCCAACTTGAAGGACTCATCACCTCGAAAACGTGTTCTACTAAAACCGGAATCGCCAACAAAATCCAACAAATCTCCAAGCGGCACGAGTTCCAATTGCCCATTCACCGCCATGCAGAGGCAGGTCGACGGACTGCTTCGTGCGATCGCCACGCGCGCACCAGCGCTCCCTGCGCGCTCGAAACGCGTGGATACGCTGCCCATAAGCCACGTAATCGCGTACTCTGGCGGCGTGGACTCGTCGCTCGCGGCGGCGCTCGTGCTGAAGGTGTTTCCGTCGACGACAGCGGCCTGTCTCGGCGTCTCGCCGTCGCTGGCGGCTGTGCAGCTCACGCAGGCGCGTCGCGTGGCCCAGGAGATGGGTATTCCGCTGTGGGAGTGCAAGACGCAGGAGGCGCAGCACGCGCAGTACGTGGAGAACACGGGCAAGAGCTGCTACTACTGCAAGACCACGCTGTACTCGACCATCCAGCAGGTCACAAGCTACGCCATGTACGACGATGCGGCCACCAGCAATGATGTTATTGGATTGTGGATGTTCACAGGCTTCATACGATTGTCTGTAGGGAGCGGGCGCTGAAGGACGGAGCAGTGGAGAAGGACGACGAGTTCAAGCCGACGATTTACAATGGCACAAACGCCGACGACATGAAGGACCCCACGCGTGTTGGTGAGTTACATGACGCTAATGACTCGTGGCTATGTGGATGTTAAGCTCACTGGTGTTGCTGCGGTGGAGTAGGACTCGTTGCCGCCAATGAGTTTGACGTCGTGAGTCCACTGAGCTCACTGACGAAGAGCGAAGTGCGAGAGGTACGACAACGCTTCTTGGGCTCAATTTGTCGTGAATCGCGACGAGAAGACATTGACTGAATGTGCGGTAGATGGCGAAGTATTTGGGTCTGTCGAACTGGAACGCCGCAGCCTCGCCGTGTCTGCGCTCGCGACTGGAATTCGGCGTGGAGGCGACGCAGGTGCGCTCACCTTTCTATTGCATTGGTCGCCTTTTCTCAAGACTCAACGTTTGTTCTGGCCTGTTTGCAGCGTCATTTGAAGCAAGTGGAACAGGCGGAGGCCTTTCTTCGAGTGCTCTTGCGTCTCAAATCTGCTGATAACCTTCGCGTGCGGTTCTTGGCCGGACAACGTGCGGCGGTGGAGATTGACTCGGGCGTCCTGCCGTACGCACTGGAAAGCGCAGAGGCGATCACTGCCGAGCTCCAGCGGATCGGTGTGCTTTGTTCAGTTCGCTTTTCTCCGCTTCATTATCTAACTCTCGTTCCTTGTTGATCCGCTATAGGCTTCAACGACGTGGATGTCCGAGCGTTCCGGTCTGGCAGTCTCAGTGGCTACACACCCGTAGTAGAAGTGGCTCATTCCTCGCCGAGTGCGCTGTCCACGGCATAGAAGAGGGAAGTTTTGGAGAGTAAATGCACTGTATTCAGCTCTGTATGTATGCGAGATCGAAGAAGAAGGATGCGAGGACGAGAGCCTGCAGCTCTAAGCCGTACGCGAGAAGTTGGGGCGCGGTGGCTGGGAAGGCATGACGAACTCGACGCTGGTCCGTCGCGCAGCGGCGACCGCAGCGGCAGTAGCAGCCGCCGTCGGGTAGATCGCTGCCGCCCCTGGCGCTACTGCTTCCGACGAATCGAGCTCCTTGGCGTCCTTCGTGGGCAGCTCGCTGTCGAGCATCTTGGCCTTCTTGAACTTGGCCAGCAGACTCACCTGGTTGTGGAAGTCCTGCTGGATCTGCTCCACGGTCTTGTCTTTTGTCTCCGGCAGCATCGTGAAGACGCAGATCCAGAAGATCGACAGCAGCGCCGTGAAGGGCACGAACGTGTAGTTGCCCGTGTAGTGCGCCAAGATCGGGAACGTGATGCCGACAACCAGATTGCAAGCCCAGTTGATGAAGGTCGTGAAGCTGATGCCCTTGGTCTTGATGTGCTCCGGCAGGACTTCCGCAGTGACCAAGAACGGCAGCGGACTGAGGCTGATCGAGTTGCAGCCGACGTAGCAGGCCGTGAACAGGATCGCCAGCTTGGATTTGTTCACGAGCGCCCAGGTCATGCCCACGGAGCAGATCGCCATGCCTCCGATGCCCGTGAGCAGAGCCGTACGGCGAGGCAGCTTCTTCATGAACGCGCACACGACGAACACGGCCGACATGTTCACAATACCCAGCAGTAAGTTGCCCACGCGTGAATCCTGGATGCCGGCGCCAGCGAAGATGCCTGACGAATAGTAGAACACGGCCGAGACGCCTCCGAACTGGCGCGCCACACACAGAATGCACGAGATCGTGAACTGCTTGGAGCAGCGCGTGGAAAAGGCGTCTTTCCAGAACGACGAGCCGACCTGAGACGTTGGAGACTGTTGTGCTTCGAGAATCTGGCGACGCACGTTCTTCTCGATCTCGCTCTTGACCGTGCGCTCCAGATCCTGCAGACTGCCAGCCTTGTACAGCTTCTGGAACGCGGCCGCTGCCTCCTTCGGGCGCTTGTGGACGAGCAGCCATTTGGGCGATTCGACCAGGAAGACAGGCGCCAGCAGCAGTTGGATGAGACCGAGGATCATCGGGAACGCCATGATCCAGCGCCACGACGTCGGCGAGCCTGTGATCGCAAAGTGGATGAGCGTGATCGACACGAGACCCACTGAGCCTGTGCCCTGGAAGGCCACAACGAAGCTCGCGCGTTGCTGCGGCGGTGCGATCTCACCCAAGTACACCGACGTGATCGTGGAGCCTGAGCCAGACGCGAGTCCGTTGAAGAGCCGGCCAAGTGCGAAGAGGTAGATGTTGGGCGAGAAGGTCTGCAGAGCGCCGCCAATGATCATGAGCGACGCGTTGGAGACCACGACAAAGCGACGGCCGTACTTGTCGGCAGGGATGTTACACAACAGCGATCCGATGGCCGCACCGAGCACCCAGCACATGACCGCCATGACCCACTCGACGTCCGAGTGGCCCGGGTACACGATGCATCGTCCGGTCTTGACGGGGCTCTGCGCGCAGTCCTTGGGGTTGTGGAACACGCCGAGGTTGAGCTGCGAGATCTCCCACCCGAGCTGCGGGCCGAGCATGATCGTGATCAGCACGGTCGTGTACAAGTACAGGCTCCCCACAAGCGGCACGGTCTCCTTCTTGGAGTCGAGGACGCCCCCATTGGCTCGGTTCTGGGCAGAGCTGCGGCGGCGGCCACTCAGTGCTGGCTGCAGCGTCGAGCTCACAGAGGAGGACGACCGTCGAGACAGAAGCGAGTCGGTGTCCCTGGCGTTGATGAACGAGTCCTCTTCGCCTGCATCCTCGTCGTCATCCTTGATCTCGAGCACCGTGCTGAGGGGCACGGACGAGCGTCGCCGGACGCCGGGCGAGTGGAGCCCACTACCGGGAGGAAGCGACTGCCCCACGAGGGTCGCGCCTCGTCTCGCGTTGGACTTGGGCGCGTGCATCACCGATGGGCGTCAGTTTTCCCTGTTTGCAGGCAGGCAGGCGGCCTCGAAGGATGCAAATCGCGATGTGAGAAGCGGAGAGGGGTTCTTTTCAGGCTGCTCAACGCAGCAAGGCACTCGCAGAACCGGAAGAACCGCTCTGGTTGAGTCGAGAAGGCAAGGGCGGAGAACGCGCCACGCGAGAAGATCAGCTCATCTAGTCGTCTTGCGCTGCCAGAGCTTCAAGCAGAGGTAGCTCGAGAAGAATGGCCCCTATAAATGGCGGCCCGGGCGCCTGAGGTCCAAGCAAGGAGCTACTCGCATGGGGGGATTGTTCTCCTTGCATGTGTACGAGGTACTGGTCCGCTAGCTACCGTGAGCCCGTGGCTATCGGTACTGTATCGAGGTCAACAAGATGCGACCAGGCAGGGCTTGACGCACAGTCGGCTTGCACTGCGGCGAAAGCCGTTGCATTCGCCTCTCGCTTCGGTCTCAGAGCCGCACTGTCGCGTGCTGGCATCAGGATCGTGGCCCACTACGACCCAGATCTGACGGCCCCCAAACGTCGCCGAGTGCCTTCTGTTGGTCGGCGCTCACGCATCACATTTCGACGCGTGCTATTCTTGATGGTCAAGGGCGAGGGCTTTTGAAGCCACTCCAAGCGTGCATTTTTAGAACCTGCCTACGTTTGACTGCGATGATCCCGATGACGCAGAGCCGCCACGGTGACGCAAGCGGTGGTGCGCTGCCAGCACGATCTACCACGTTGAAGTGTTGTGTCTATTGCAGCGTACGGGCAAGCGTGGCTTTATATAGGGAGCTCTACTTGAAGCTACAACAGGTAGAAAAATTCGAATGTCTGACTCGGAATTTCGAACGTCGCGCATCCGTATCGTCACATTTGCTTACAACCCATTCATTCACCACACGTTGAATCAAAAGGCTGCAGAGATACAGCTACACATCGAGAAACAACTCCTGGCTCGCACGAACTACCAGAAGCTCAGCTGTTGGCGTGCAGCTCCCGTGCCAAGATCCTCAAATCTTTCCCTTGCCAATCACGAACGTGTCCTTGGTCGACCGCAAGAAACCCATGACCTTGACTGGATCCTGAGCTCCAGCGAACTTGTGCACGTCAGGCTGCGCCACTCGCATGAACGGGTTCGTCGCCAGCTCTTCCTCGATCGTCGACGGAATCGTCGGTTGTTCTGCGGCGCTGCGCTGCTGGGCCCACGCCAATTTCTTCTGGACCGCGACGTTCTGCGGCTCGACGTGCGCCGCGAAGCGCAGGTTGCTCACCGTGTACTCGTGGCCGCAGTAGATCTTGGTCTGCGGCGGCAGCTTGGCCACGACTTCGTTCAGCGCGTAGTGCATTTCCTCCGGCGTACCGGCGAAGAAGCGGCCGCAGCCAGCGATGAACAGCGTGTCGCCCGTGAACAACGCGCCCTCGCACAGATACAGCACGTGGCCACGCGTGTGGCAGGGCGTGTGGAACACGCGCACGCTCAGCCCACCAACGTGGAGCTCGTCGTCGTCCGCAACCTCCTTGGTGGCACCTGCCACGCCGTCGTCGCGGCCGCCAATGACGGCGATCTGGCGCTGTTCCTCGGTGGCGATGAGCTCCACGAGCCCCTCGTTGCCACCGGCGTGGTCCCAGTGCGAATGCGTCGTCAGAATGGACTCGATCTTCACGCCACGCTGCTTGGCTTCGGCGTAGACCTTCTCAGGATCGACCGGATCGATGGCCGCCGCGACGCCTACAGAGCGACACAGAAAGTGAGCGACGGCTTGACGGATAGCGCTGAGAGACGCGCATGCAGCGCACGTTTGTTCGTGTCGATCAGCAGGTACGCGTAGTTGTCTGAGAGCACGGGAATGTGCACGATCTCCATGGTTTCCAGCGTGTTCTTCTGGTGCTGTTCTGGTGCTGTCTTTGATGTTCCACAAATGCCAAGAAAGGCCGATTCAAGATGGCGAAATATTGTAATGGATTTGGTTAAATATGGTTTCTAGCAGTAGAAATGGATTTCTAACTGTGCGTGCGGATGAACTCGAGGGAGGCCTCAAACATCGTAAGGTAGTACATTCGCTCGCCAAACTGGGAGACGAATGGGTACAGCCCCTGGAGCTGTGCGCACTCGAGATACGGGTCACGGAGCTTGCTGCGCGATACTGCGAAGATGAGCAGTGGTAGGAAGGCGTCTGCGTCACCTAGACACACGCGAGTCGTTGGGGATTGCGGTGGTTGAGGTCCCAGCACCGGCAGATCACTAGTCGATGAGCTCTTGGATCCGGACAGCTCCTCGATGTACTCGCTCAGTGCGTGGCACGCAGCGAGCAGGTTATCCATCTTACGGCTTGGCGTGGCGATGGCCTCGAGTTCTTGGAGTTTGCTGATCGCCTGGGCGAGGAGACCGTGAGATTCCAAGTGCGGGTGCTGGTTCTTCAGGCCAAATTCGCTGCTGGAAGGAGGCAGAGTGCTCCACTTGGCGAGGGTTCGCTTGAAACGAGAGCGGTTGCCAACATTGGCAGCCGCAGAACTCCACTGGCGGATCTCGTAGCGCAGTGAAAAGCAGAAGTACTCCTCCACGGCACGGCGCACGGCGTTGGCGAGTTCGTCATCGTCCGGGCGGCAGTTGTCCTCGTCCTGGTTGCTTCCGAACAGAAAGTCCTGGTCGCGTTCGGCAATTCGGTATTCCACAATGAACTGCACCAAATCGCTGATGGTTTCGCGGACGCGGTTTAGGTAGTAGCGGCACGCGGCTGGCTGAGATGACGTGAATTCCTCTTGTTTGACGAAGAAGCTGCTGCAGACGTGTCCTTCCAGAGTCGCGGGGTCTCGCAGGACGCCGTACACCATTTCTCGCACTCGGCATTCCAGCGACGATCCTTCTGTGAGCATAGGCGCAAAGTCTCGCGAGATGCGTCGGCCGAGCTTGAGGCTGAGCCGTTCACTCATGTTCAGTGGGTATTCGTCCTCGCCGTCATCGCTGGTTTCTGTTGTCGACGACGCGTTGCTGCTCGGCGTTTCCAGCATCATCAGCGAGCTGCGGCGGTGCTGGCTCTCGATGCGACGCAAGTCCTTGCCGACAGCCTGCACGATCTTCAGGTTAAAGCTCTGCGAGATCCTGCGCTGCGTTCGAAGCAGAAACTGCGGCGGCGTGAACAGCGACTCGGACGAGTCTCTGTGGATCGCGGTCCACGCCTTCAACAGCGACTGCTGCGCGCGGCGCGTAAAGCTGTCGCGATGCTGGTCGGCTTGCAGGGAGGGCCACGAGGCACGCTGCTGGCCGTGCTGCGCGCTGCGGCGGCGCCGTCTCGAGCCGCTGCTCAGCGTCAGGCGCTTCATGAGTCGGCTCAAACTCAGCGACGACGAGGTGTCCCGATCGCCCGACTTCGAGGGCTTGCGCGGCACCTCGGTGAGCGCCTGCGTGTGGCTCGGAGCGACCTGTCGAGCGCTCATTGCTGCGGAATCCGTGATGTCCTGGGCGGGAGGATTTTGAACTCTGCCGCGTCGTCCGGCGGTCGTCGCGATGGCCATCGTGCCACCAGGTCCAGGATTACTGCTGCCAATGCCATGCGCACTGGGCTTGCTGTGGATTGGGAAAATGGACATTAAATCAGTGGGTTGCAAAGTCACACACTCAGTCCTTGCACATAACGCCTGTTTGTAAATGTACTGATATGGTTAGTAATGCGCGAGTAAGGCTTCAGTTGAGAAGCCACGCACCTGCTGTTCCCTCGAGTGGCTTTTCAACCAGCAGCTGGCTGGATTCACCAGCTGGTGATCTACTCGACATAGAGTCAGCGCATGTCGCGTCACTGGAGATGGTGACGCGCTGCTTGTCGTCGCGTCGTCACGACGATCTTTTGGAGAAGAAGCGGCGGCTTTCGCTGGTGGTGCTGGGATCTCTGGAGTGTGGAGTTCCACGAGGAACGGCAACTGCAGAGCAGTGGCAAGACGAAGGCACTCGTCCGCAGTCAGCAGAAGAAGGAGGTGGCGCCATATCCGCAGTGGGAGCAACACGCTTGGCAGACGTGGAGCCATCTCAGATTCCACTGGGCGGTTAGTCGGCAACTGAATGGACGTCGAGCAGGCATCTCCAAGCTCCGCACGGCGATTGCGGCGAACGAAACCCAACGATCGACGAGCCTCAGCTCAGATTCAACTCGCCTAAATCGGGCAGCTCCATTGCACGTCCGAGTCCGATCACACTGTTCATTATCAGGAGGCTTGTATTGAGAGTATCATCAGTAGGGAGGCTTCTATTGGGAAGGTGACTTGATTGACTACCGAGAAGTCACTTTCTAGGATCTTGAAGGGTCGCCAACGAGCGGATTCCAACCAAACTCGGCACGATTAGCTTTGGAGATCAAACGCAGGATATCCCAGAACGATCTCGACGATCATGAAGAATCTCGCGAATCAACTCTACCCGCCAGAACCACCGCTGTCGTTTCCTCCGACGAATGCGCTCCTCGCAAACCAGTTGTATCCGCCAGAGCCTCCGCTGAGCTTCCCACCTGCCAACAACGCACTCGCCAACCAGCTCTATCCTCCAGAGCCGCCGCCGTCGTTTCCGCCAGCACAACAGGTCATGGCGGATCAATTGTATCCACCTGAGCCGCCGATCTCGTTCCCACCGCTGCCTGGTACAGGGCCCAGAGAGATGCTGAGCTCCACGGAGGCAAGCGCAGCAGCAGCAAAAGAGAGAAGCGATCGCGCGCTACGGGTCGAGGCTGAAGGAATCGGAGCAGACAGAGCAAGCATCGTGAACATGCTGGGCTCCAGTCGAGGATTCGCCTTACAGCCGCAGCAAACGATGGACCTGTCGCACTTGTACATCGCCGGAGGGCTGCTCATGATCGTCGTCGTGGCGCTCACAGTCGCACTCGGCCGTCGCCGCAACCAGCAAACGAAGACGAGGGAGCAGACTGTCGAGTTCGCAGACTCGTACGAACCTTTCCTTGGTTGATCACGTTGTAGTCCGACACTGGCGAGGCTCGCGAATGTATAACACGCGTCAATATCATGTTTCTGTCTGCCTGCACTGCAAGACCTCGTCCGCTTGGGGCTAACAGGCCATGTAGCCGTCGTAGTGATATGCACGGAACAGCACAGTCGCCTGTGGCTGCATTGGCATGTTGGCGATCTTCATGGAGCATCTAATCGTGATCTCGTCTTTTGAACTGGACTCCTCCCATCGCGGATGCCTCAGCAATTCAACCAGCTGGCTCATGATTCGAAAGCCATCTTCAATTACGATTTTCCGGCCTGTGTGAACTAGATTCGTACTACTACCTGCAAGAGCAAGCTGGTGGATGATACTGTACGGCCGACATCAGTTTGGGATGCTTTCTGGGCCCGCGTGGAGTCCATAATGGCGATGAAAAAGACCGACATCTCGCCAGTGTGGACTTTATCCACGCGGGTAAGGACGTCTCACCTTCCCGCAGCTCTCTTTCGCGCACTGAACAAGCAGACACTGAGAAAGGCAGCAACGCGGGACGGTGGATCTGCTCGTCTTTCAGTGCCAAGCGCTTCAGACTCAACGATCGCAGGGTATTTCCGGCTGGGATTGCATCATGGAGGACGCTCCTAAGCGGGTTTAACATTGCCGACGGGTCAGGATCCCTGTTTGTGACGGCCCACCCGTCGTATTTTTGCAAGTTCTTTATTCACAAGTGAGTCACAAACCCGCGGGTCTGTCCTTCTTCTCACTTCACAGTGGGATTTCACTGTTGGCTCGTTTCCCGCTGCCAAACGGGTTTGCGACCACGGGTTTGTCTGATTTGTGACTTGCGATCAGGTGGAGTCCGGAACCCGCACCTCCAAACCCACTTACGTAAACACGCTCGTGACGTGGAGAGACGCCAGGCGACATGGTTGCTGCCGTCCTGGGCGGCGGCGCTGCGAGTTGCGGCCAACCGTATGCTTGTCGCAGTCCTCTCCACAGTTCGGACAGGCTGCTGGTTGGCCTGATGTGTCAGAGGGACGGCAGGGGATGAGGATGAGGCCTTTCTCGTCCGACTGACTCCAGTTGAAGCCCTCTCTTCCGCGTCCTCTCTCCTTGCGCTTCGTGGCTTGTACACTCAACCGTCTCCGCAACGGCGGTAGGTTTCCAAACACTCATTCCGGAACTTCCCCAGTACCCCGCAAGCTCCAGCCCCACTCCCACACACTACTCCACGATGGTCCTCACTGCCTACGTCCAACTGGTCAGCCAGCCTGCGCGCTCGGTCGCGTGGCTGCTCAAGTCCAAGGAGATCGAGCACGAGCTCGTGCTCGTCGACTTTGGTGGCGAGTTCATCAAGTCCGAGGAGTACCTGGCCATGAACCCGAACGGCCTGGTCCCAGTGATCAAGGACGGCGACTTCTCGCTCTTCGAGGGCAACGCCATCCTCACGTACCTGGCCGACAAGTACGACTTCGAGGACCTGTACCCGAAGGACCTGCAGAAGCGTGCCAAGGTCAACCAGTACCTCCACTGGCACCACACCAACGTGCGCGACTTCACGCTCAAGGTGATCCGCCCGTACTTCAAGCGCTCGCTCGGTGTGGCCTCGCCACAGGAGCTGGAGTGGATCAAGCAGACGTCTGAGATCGTTGACAAGAACAACACGCTGCTCGAGAAGCTGCTCAAGGAGGACTACATCGCCAGCAACGACGCGCCTACGGTCGCCGACTACGCCGCCTACTGCGAGTACGACCAGCTGGAGGTCATGGGTCTGATGGACTACGAGAAGTACCCAAAGATCGGTGCCTGGGTCGCGCGCATGAAGAAGGTGCCGTTCCACGACGAGATCCGCGTGACCATGAACGGTTTCCTCGCCGCCACGGGCCTTGCTGGTATCGCGAAGAAGACGGAAGCCTAAGTGCGTTCCTCGTAGAGTAGAACATGACTCATCCAGAGCCGATGCGTGAGGTGTGATCGTTATACATACCCTGAGATATACAAGTCTGCTCGTCCGCGAGCTCGAAACACAACTGTCCATTGCAGGGCAGTGTAGCCATGATCGTGATACTGTAGTACTGTAGATGATGAGTCGAAAGGCTTTGATTTCCGAGATGCGATGGGTGGAGTAGCCGCGCAACCAGACTGGGAAGGCGTGCGTTTGCTGTTGGCTTTATCGGTCTGCAGCGAAACTCAAATCATAACCATGCGACCGTGCGGCAGGCGCAGCAGCATCTCAACACGCACGACGAATTGGCCGATGCAAAAGAAAATGGCACTTGCTACCATTCGTAGCGAGTGGTGTTTTGCGAGAAGGCGTTGACAAAGCTGCTTTGCATTTTCAGCAAGCAAAGCAAAGAAACTAGGGGACGTGCGAGGGACTTTTGGTGATTGTTTCTCTATATCCTCCAGATTAGGGTGACGTGCTTTTCTTGAGCTCGTTCTTCACCGCCTTTGTCTGCTCGTGGCACTTGCGGAACAGCGCCCACTCTTCCGTGCACGCCGAGACGCGGCCGTTGTGCTTCTTCATACAGTCTGCATTTCCAACCACAACGCCATCAATTCTCATCCATTTCAAGCCATTGAGACTTCAAAACAGAGCTGAAACACCGCACCATCGACCTGCTTGTACGAGTTTTCGCAGCCCGTGTTCTCCACGGCGCTCTGGTGCAGCGTCGCGTCGCCCGGCTTGCACGTCAGACACTCTTTGTTGGCCATGTTGTTCCTCGGGCTTCTTGTCTTTGTGGCCCACTCCAGGTCGTCAGTAGTGACACCCTCATTTTAATGTTTACCACGTTTCAACGACATCCCCATAGTGACATGATCCCTCCATGCTGGTTTGACAAGTCGCGTCACAACATCGACGCTCCTTGTGGACAAGATGAGCCTCAAGCTGTATGGATTCATGGTGAGCCAGCCAACGCGCGCAGGTAGGCAGATCGTAACCCACGTCGCCACGGAGGTTACGCGCGTCTCACTGACGTCGCTGTCGTAGCCGCGTGGCTGCTCAAGTGCAAGGGCGTGAGCTACGAGTTCGTGCAGGTCACGAGCGCCAAGGGCGACAACAAGACCCCCGAGTTCCTCAAGATGAACCCGAACGGCCTCGTGCCCGTTCTCCAGGACGGCGACTTCACGCTCTTCGAAGGGTACGCTTCCAGCTGAGGCGTTACGCTGGGTATGGTACTGACGTTGTGTGATGACAGCAATGCGATCCTGACGTATCTGGCGGAGAAGCACCAGTGGACGGACGTGTACCCGACGGACGCGCAGACGCGAGGCAAGGTCCACCAGTACTTGCACTGGCACCACAGCCACACGCGCCACAGCACGACGCAGGTGCTGCGTCCGGCCGTGGCCAAGGCCCGCGGCGTCGCGACGCCCGCGCAGCTCCAGCAGCTCAAGCACGTGGACGAGACCGTGTCCAAGTACGTGTCGATCCTCGAGAAGTACTTCGTGAAGCCGTACGTGGCGGAGACCAAGCAGCCGACGATCGCCGACTTCGCGTGCTACTGCGAGCTCGACCAGCTCGAGATCTTCGATCTGTTCGACTTTAAGAAGTTCCCGAAGACCAACGAGTGGATGGCTCGCATGAAGGTGAGCCATAGCGGGAGCTGTGGCTGGTCGTGGAGGGCGTGTGGCTAATAATCGAGTGTGTGTATGTATGTCTTGTGGATTAGGAGCTCCCACACCACGACGAAGTCCGCCAGGACCTGTACGGCTTCCACAAGGCTCTCACGACCCCAGCGCCGTAGACGAAGAGAGCTCGGGTCCGCACCAATGGGGAGTCTAGCATCAATTACCGGTACGCCTTGTGCAGCCAGCCTTCGTCCAGTACTGTACGGTAGCTGTGGACGAACCATGAGACGGGTTTGTTGTGAAAACATCTTCGATACGTTTCTGGAGGTTGCGGGTACCTCTAACAACCCTGGTTAGTCATCAATCCCCCATCTTGAAGATGTAAGCATCTACTATGAGAGGTTTTTGAGCAATGGTCTCTGTCGCAGACAATACTGTAAGCAAATGGTAGTGTCTCCCTTCTGCTTACTCGCTCTCTGCTTCCTAGCGATAGCGACCCCGAGTCTGGAAGTGGCATTCAGCAATTCTCCTGCTCCCGACGATGTCTCTGCAGCTCTATGGTTTCCTCGCGAGCCAGCCCACGCGAGTTGGTAAGCGGGCCTTCATGCGTACGGTATCTTCATGGTCTGGAATGCTCACCGGACAGAACAAATGGCACTGCAGTGGCGTGGCTGCTCAAGGTCATGGGCGTCCAGTTCGAGCTCGTGCCGACGAATCCGAACAATGGCGTCGACGACGAGTTCCGCAAAATGAACCCCAACGGCCAGGTGCCAGTCATCAAGAACGGATCGTTCACGCTTTACGAGAGGTGCGCTACGTCGATAGAGAGGTGCTGAGAAACGATGCTGACGGTGTCTTGCTTTGATGTCATGGTACGATTGACAGCAACGCAATTCTGACGTACTTGGCGGAGAAGCACGAGTGGACGGACGTGTACCCAACTGACGTGGAGCAGCGCGCCAAGATCAACCAGTATCTGCACTGGCACCACTCCAACGTCCGCAAGAGCACGAAGCAGGTGCTTATCCCGTACATCCACAAAGTTCGCGGTGTCGCCACTCCGGAGGACCTGAAGCTTATCGCGAGCAAGCACGAGATCATCGCCAAGTTCACGGCGGTGCTCGAAGAGCTGCTCGTGGAGCCGTACATCGCCGAGACCCAGCATCCGACGATCGCCGACTATGCTTGCTACTGTGAGATGGACCAGCTCGAGGCCATGGGCGTCTTCGACTTCTCCAAGTACCCCAAGGTCCACGCGTGGCTCGCGCGCATGAAGGTGAGGCTCACTGTTCGTGTATGGGCGCATGGCATGAGGATCTCACTGGCGGTGTGTTGCGTTGTGTAGGAGATCCCGTTCCACGACGAGATCCACCAGGAGATCAACGCCATTCTGGAAGCGCTTGGCTTGAAGCCTGTCAAGGAGTAATGGATGTCCTCAACAGCCAACGTTCTATTACACACCCGATCTGTATCCTTGTCGTCGCCATGGACGAACGAGATGGGTGCCAATGATGCACTCATTATGAAGTGTGCCATTCTACGGATCTTACAGCTCGCTCGCGACCTGAGACGGGCACTGATCACAAGCTTGAAGAAACAAGTTAATGCAACTTCCCCTTCGTGCGCTTGCCAATCATTCCCCAAGGATCTGACGAAATGTTGATCTGAATCCACCGTCATTCAGACTGGCGGTGGGTTCAGATCAACATTTCGCCAGCCTTTGGGAATGAGTATTGACAAGCGCTCCGTAGACTCTACTTCGTAGTAGTGCACTGAAGCTCACATGAGTGCGGTGTGATTGTCATTCGTGATGGTGTGATTACCAGTGTATTATGTACTGTATGCCCTTCACCCCTCTTCTTCAAGAACAGTAACTGTGTGTGACCCTCTATCAGCGCCAAGCTCCCTGCACCTGTAGCTTTCCACATGAACAAGGGGGGTCATTCGACAATTTTCCTGCTTTGAACGATGCCCCCTCAAGCTCTATGGATTCCTCGTGAGCCAGCCCACGCGAGCCAGTAAGCAAACTAGCTTCTCGCAGTATAGCCAGTGCCAAGTGATGGCATGCTGACGGCCTGGGGATCATTGCTGTCATGATAGTCGCGTGGCTGCTCAAGGTCAAGGGCGTCCAGTACGAATTCGTGCCGACGAACCCGCGCAACGGCGACATTGACGAGGCTTTCCTCAAGATTTTCCCCAACGGCCAAGTGCCAGTGATCCTGGACGAAGCCTTCTCACTCTCTGAGAGGTACTGTGTACAAGGCCTCGGTGTCACGTCGAAATACTGACAACGTCTGCTTGGGTTGGATGAGATAGCAATGCGATTCTGACGTACCTGGCCGAGAAGCACGGCTGGACGGACGTGTACCCGGCCAACCTCGAACAGCGCGCCAAGGTCAACCAGTATTTGCACTGGCACCACACCAACACGCGCAAGAGCTCGACGCAGGTCCTCTTCCCGTCCCTTCGCAGAATCAGAGGCACGCCGACGCCAGAGGACGACGAGCTCATCGCGAACAAGCACGAGACCATCGCCAAGTTCACGGCGGTGCTTCAAAAGCTGCTCGTGGAGCCGTACATTGCGGAGACCCAGCATCCGACCATCGCCGACTACGCTTGCTACTGTGAGTTGGACCAGCTCGAGGCCATGGGCGTCTTTGACTTCTCCCAGTACCCCAAGGTCCACGCGTGGCTCGCGCGCATGAAGGTGAGCACTTTTGTTACTTCTGAATGTTGGGTGGTAGTTATGAGGATCTCACTGGCGTTGTGTTGCGCTGTGCAGGAGATCCCCTTCCACGACGAGATCCGCCAGGAAATGTACGGATTCTTCGAGTCGATGAACTTGAAGCCAGTCAAGGACTAAGAGGGTGGCCGTCAGTAGCACACATGTTGATCACGAACCCTCAGACCGTGTCGTGACAGACATCATCGCAATACATTCCATGCCCACGACGTCTAGTCAAGCAGCTCAGGCCTTCCTGTTGATCTTTTGGCCCTTGCGTTGGAGGGCCATCGCGGAGCATCTATCTATTACAGTGGCACCACTCTTGCTGCATCTCTTCATGCTCAGGGCGGCAGGATGGCTACATTTCTGAGACAGGTATACTGGTTGCCAAAACACGCACTTGAAGAAGTAATGATACGCTATGGGAGGTTCCACCGCAGCCGCAGATTCGCATATCGGCTCGTACGGTATCGTGCCATTCTCCAGTTCTCGAGCTCCTCACAATGGCGCTGCGGCTCTACGGCTACCTAGTGAGCCAGCCCACGCGCTCTGGTAGGCAGGAGGTGTGTCTGCCGCTCATGCGCTCGCTGTCTGACGCTGTATGACTGCGACTGCAGTCGCGTGGCTGCTCAAGGTCAAAGGCGTCCAGTACGAGTTCGTACGTACGAACCCGCACAACGCTGGCGATGTCACACCTGACTTCCTCAAACTCAACCCGAATGGACTCGTGCCGACCATCCAGAGCGGGTCGTTTTCGCTTTTTGAAGGGTATCATACGGCGCATTGACGTAGCTGAGACGGCGCGTAGCAGATTCTGATGGTGTGCATGCGCGTCATAGCAATGCGATCCTGACGTACTTGGCGGAGAAGCACGAGTGGACGGACGTGTACCCCACCGACCTCGAACAGCGCGCCAAGGTCAACCAGTATCTGCACTGGCACCACATCAACACGCGCAAGAGCACGAAGCAGGTTCTCGTCCCGTACCTTCACAGAGCGAGAGGCGCGATGACTCCAGAGGACGTCGAGCTCATCGCGAGCAAGCACGAGATCATCGTCAAGTTCACGACGGTGCTTGAAGAGCTGCTCGTGGAGCCGTACATCGCCGAGACCCAGCAGCCGACGATCGCCGACTACGCATGCTACTGTGAGATGGACCAGCTCGAGGCCATGGGCGTCTTCGACTTCACCCAGTACCCCAAGGTCCACGCGTGGCTCGCGCGCATGAAGGTGGGGACTTCATGCCGTGCGTAAATAGCTGGCGGGTGTTCGAGGACTCACTGGCGATGTGATGCGTTGCGTAGGAGATCCCCTACCACGACGAGGTCCGTCAGGAGATCTACGGTCTGCTGGAGTCGATGGATCTGAAGCCTGTCAAGGACTGATGACGACCATCAAAGGCAGCGGCGTTGATCACGAACCCTTATCATCAAACAATCCATGTCGTACCTGACGCGATCACAATGGATGCCACGATGTTTCATCCAAGCAGCTCAGCTGCATCTGGAACCCCCTTCTTGTAGCACACGCGTTGCACAGGTTGAGTCACCATCACCCAGCAACTGGTCGCGCAACTCTCAGCATCTCCAAGACTGTTGGAGACACACTACAGTACTGTAAGTCAAGGAGCGTGGAGAGCCTCGCGATCAACCAGATTACGACCGTTTTGGTCTCGTCAATGGTGAGCCTCCAAAGCGACTAATCAACCAAATGGACTCCACGGTGGCTGCCTCAACGGGTGAAATCCATCCGCGTCCGTGCGCGATACACCTGCATTATCCATCAAACGAAAGGCACCTGATCCGGACATCTATCAGAGTCTCTGATTCAGAGAGCCCAAAATAGATGTTTAACAAAATCCACCAATCACCGACGATTATCCATAGCCTCAATTTCCAAAATGCGGATTTACCCTGATATCGAGGTTTTATGTCCTATCTGAAAATATCGAACCTCCCCAAGGGATCTTCCCGTTGGGGGATCCGCCAGCATGCCAGCGTGTTCGTGATTGTGATTCGTACTCTGCGCTGCACCCTTGTCCGCCGCCTTCCTCCGCTCATTGTCGCCACACATAAGCGCGTTCGCCACCGCCACGAAGCTCCTCATTTTCCAATCCGCCTCGCCCCCAGCAACAGCAACCCCTCCACCACCACCATGTCCCTCAAGCTCTACGGTTTCCTCGTCAGCCAGCCCACGCGCGCCGGTGCGTTGCGGCTTTTCATCTGCGTGCGCTTTGTTTCTCTCTAGTGGTTGATTGACTCTTCGTCTTGCGTTTTGTGTGCGCCAGTCGCGTGGCTGCTCAAGCTCAAGGGCGTCGCCTACGAGTTCATCCAGCTCAACCCGCACAACGCCGGCGAAGTCACGCCTGACTTCCGCAAGCTCAACCCGAACGGCCTCGTGCCGGTCATCCAGAGCGGATCGTTCACACTCTTCGAAGGGTACGTTTACGCCCACTGCATTCGACTGTACACGCGCTTAATTAACAGCACGGTCTGTGTGTACTGTTCATCTTTATTAGCCCAGCGATTCTGACGTACCTGGCCGAGAAGCACGGCTGGACGGACGTCTACCCCACCAACCTCGAGCAGCGCGCCAAGGTCAACCAATACATGCACTGGCACCACTCCAACGCGCGCAAGGGAACGCCGCAGATCCTCGTGCCTTTCATCCACAAGGTGACTGGGGCGGCGACGCCGGCGGATCTCGAGTTCATTGAGAAGAAGGACGAGATCATCGGCAAGTTCACGGCCGTTATCGAGCAGCTGCTCGTGGAGCCGTACATCGCCGAGACCCAGCAGCCGACCATCGCCGACTACTTGGCGTACTGCGAGTTGGACCAGATCGAGGCCATGGGTGTGTTCGACTTCTCCAAGTACCCGAAGGTCCACGCGTGGCTCGCGCGCATGAAGGTGGGTGTTTGATTGATGGAGGGACGGTGGAACGCTTGTAGAAATGACCCAAACGTGGTTGTCGCTTGTAGGAAATCCCTCTCCACGCGGAGATCCACCAGGAGATCTACGGTCTGCTGGAGACGCTCAAGTTGAAGCCGTACTCGGGTTGATCGGCGTGTTAGGAAACACTTGTGTTGTGGCACACAATTCACTTTTGATCCATTACAAAGGCGTTTGAACGATCTGTGCAGGTCTCCATATTGTTCACTCCAGCGCGTCAGCGCGTCGTGTGAGATACGTACTAGTCCATGAGTCTCCTGATGAGACGGAATGGCTATGGCAGATGGCCGGCTTGTTCGGAGCCTCTCCTGACAGCAGCCATTTGTGTCACCGAGTGCACCGATGTGAACACCCTGTTTCTGGCTCTCCATTGTCTACCCATCCTGTACAGTACTACCAGTATACTTCTGCGGCGAGCACTCCATTTTCGTAGCCATGTCGCGCAAAGAGCTCTTCACAACGATCGCAGTCTGCGATTCGCAGAGCGTTTCGAACACATCAGTTAAGAACAGATCTTAACATGAAATATGCGCTCTATATCGAAGGTTTCGAAGAGTTTTTCAAATACCGGCGTGGACTCGTTTGCTTCGCATCTATCGCCGCTCTCGGATCATACTGTACGTCCTCCCCCGCTGAATAGAGATTTTTGATAGATGTTGCGCGCTTGAGCTTGGATAGAAGTTACGTGCTTGAGCTAATGGCAACGCGGATTGGAGCACTCAGTGAGTACTTCACTTTCGCAGCCATGCCAAGGCTTCATACTCTTGCACAGGTCTTGGTGATTTAGCTCAGGTGTGATGAACAGGAGAGGAAGGCACAGACTCACAAGATGTATGTGGATGTGATGATGATGATGAAGGTGAGGTATATTGTGTCACGTCAGTTAAGCGGACTCAGAATATCCATCTATCGCTACCGTTCTAGCTACTGTCGTCAAGAGACCGCTCCTGATCTTGGCGATGAAGGCGGCCGTGCTGGCCAACTT
>JAADXN010000395.1:0-25020 GCA_023337875.1 Pythium apleroticum | reverse complement strand
ATACAGTACAAGCGACAGCCAGTCACAGGTCCGAGAGACCGCGATCTCGGACGGAATTCGGTCGAAATCCATCGCGTGGGAAAGAAAGAGAGATGCGGCTTCAAGGTTTGCAGCGCCGCTGTGCTTCGCGCTTCCATTTCCAGTGGGAATTGACAAATTCCAATCTGGAAATTCCAGCATCTGGACGCGGCATATCAGGATATTATCAGCCGATGGCCTGACCATGAACCCAAGGCCGTCAAACACTTGTCATCGCCCATCTCAACCAGAGATGACCGCGGACGAGCTGACGCTGATGCCGAAGCCGAAGGCGGCTGTCTGCAGCCTTCGTTTGGCACTGCAGATCCGCAGTAAAGCAGCGGATAAAGACCCACGGCACTTGAACTTCAAAAAGCACAATTTGCTTTCACGGTGGTGTGCTATCGCCTGGACCGGGAGACGACCCACGCGACTTCACCCATGGCCCTCGGAGGAAGCCCTGGTGTCTAGTCTGATGGCGAGGTCCTCACAAGACACAGACTGCGTGAACTCTTGGACTCCAACTTGAAATCCCGGATTTCCACGGCAAGAATGACGACTCAAACGTGGAGCAGTGCATGCATCCTGGACTGTACTGTAGCGGCTACAGTGTAGCCAGGATCTCGAGACGGACACTCGCCGGCGTGCTCAACGGTGTCATGCTGTTGTAGATTTTCTCGACGTCGGGGGCCAGGGATGATAAGAAGTCAACCAGGGCAGTGAAGCGTCGACAGCGGGAGTTGGACCTAACAACAGTACACGTCAGGAGTGGACTGTGGATTTCGACCGAGTTCTGCAGCATTGCGTGTGCAGTGCTTATGCAGGCAACTAGGACCTGGGTGCAGTTTGCACGTTGAAGGGCTGGCAGTACTGTACCTCGTGAAGCCGTGCTGTTCAGTACTGTACGAAGGAGTCATCGAACCAGCACATTCCGACTGCGTCAGCATCGGCGATGGGTACAGTAACAGTGGCGCGCGTACCCAAGAAGCGCCTGCAATTGGAGGCTCCCGCGCCTTGCCTCCTGCATATGAACTGTAAAGACGCCTGGATATCCACGGTCCAACGCGACTCGGATCCCACGCAGCGTACAGTAAATCCACGGGGCTCCACGACAGTCGTGTCGTGACACTAGATACAGAACGACATAGTGTGAGACGCTCACTGGCAATCCATTCGTCTCCACCGCGGCTTATGACCCCGACTCGTGGGCTCCATGCCGACTCCATCCGCAGGTCATAATCAAATCGTTCCAGGTCATAATCAAATCGTTTATTTCTGGCCCTTTGCCTCGACTGGATTGGTTAGTGAGCTGCCCGTTTACGAGATCCTCAAGGTCGAACGTCAAGGAACGATGCCTTCGTCGTGATTTCAGCCAATGAAAAGGCATAATGAATGAATGTAGCCAATCAGAGAGATGTCACAGCCAACCCAAGTGACGATCGTCCCGCCGGGAAGACGGCAAAGCCGATCGCCAACGTAACAGCACATCCAACAAAGAGAGCGCCAACAATCGCCGACGCTATCCAAAGACGCCAACACCAACACCAACGAAGCGGGATCGCCAACACCAACAAGGAGCGCGACGTCGCGCCGTGAAGGGAAACGCACGAAGAAGCCAAGATCGGACGCGTTGAACGCCGTGGTTTCTGGGCGGAAGCATGCCTGCACCACGATCCCAGAGCACAGGAATAGCGTCCAATGGAAGCCGCCATGCGTCGGCGCCAGTCGTATTTCCAAAGACGCCGCCGTCGTCGCACGCATCCGACTTGAAGATGTCGTCCGAAGACGACCAGGGCATGTCGAAGCGCTCGCAATTCGCTGTTGTCGCCTCCGCGACGCTCGTGTTTACGGGGCTTCTGGTGTACCTGTCCTCCGTGCTGTACCCGCTTGTCCTAATTGGCGGCGCGTACGTCGTCATGCAGCAGGATTCGAGTCTGTGGCGTGGTCTTCAAGCCAGCATCGAGCGATTCAAGGCCTCGACGAACGACCTCGTGAATGCGAAGCCAGCGACCTCCAGCGAGAAGCCGCTCGCGCCTGTGGGGCTCAGCGAGCCGCGCACTTCAACGTCATCGCCGTCGCAGTCGCCAACGAAGCGCCGGTCGCGAATCGTGACCGTGAAGAAGTCACCGAATGCCACGGCGTCACTGCGAGTGACCGACATAGGCGTCACGAGCGACGGACTACCCAGCGAAATGCCGGAAAACAGCGAGAAGGCACTCGATTACATCGTGCAGCCCAACTCGATCGAGCCGTATGAGTTCGAGAACGATTTCATGAAGGGAAAGCTGCTCTTCTTACTGCAACGCCCCGACAAATCCGAGTCTTCCTCCAATTACAGCGCGCTGTTCGACGGAAAGCGGCGCCTGTTCTGGGTGCAGATGCAAGTCCAGTTCAAGAAGGTGCCCTCGGGCATCCTGTACATCGGCGGCGAGGTGCCGCGCACGATGAACTTGGGCTTCTTCACGGGCGGGCTGACGAAAGTGATCCTTACGGTGCTCCAGTCGCTCGTGCGCGGCCTGCACTGCAGCTTCGGCCAGATCTACCCGACGGCTGTGAAAGTCCCAGAGGACGAGGAGCTGCCGCACATTTGCTTCCCGCTGTACACTGCCGTGGACCAGTTCGTGGTGACGTCGCCAGGAGAGAAGCCGCCGACGCTGGGCACTCCGGACTTTGGCGAGACGAAGGAGTCCATGGCAGCGAGACGCAAGCACGGCCAGCCCATGTACCAGTACAACACGACCGACACGTACTCGTTCCACTTCCACAGCTTCTTCATCGACTTCGCCAAGTGGCGACTGAACGGCATCCCCGGGATGAAGGACTGCGACCTGAGTGTGTTCTGGGAGGACATGCCCCTGCGTCTGTGTGCGTATAGTCTCAAGCCGCGTCCCGGCGTCGACCCGAACAGCGAGTCGGAGGCGAAGAAAGCCGTGCATTCGTGGAGCGCGAAGGAGTACAAGTTCTGCTTCCGGCTCAGCCACAAGATCCAGGACGAGTACGAGTTCTCCGACGAAGTGGACGGTGTGGCGACAAGCGCCAGCGCAGTGGAATCGGGCGGCTTCGCGCCTAGTGGGCGACGGTTGAGTGCAGTCGTGGCCCAACAACACGAACTGCAAGCCGAGTTGAAACGGTACGAGTTCAGTGTGCCCGCGTGGTTCGAGTACTTCAGCACATCCCGTGCACACACTGAGCGTCGAGTAGGCTACGCGCTGCGAGTCCGCGAGCGAGAGCAGCCGCGCGAAGGCTCCGGTGAAGTGACAGCGATCAAGCGCGAGTACTTCGTGTTGCTCACCGCCGTAGCGGCGTTCTCACCGCTGGCGTACGTTGAACGTGAACTGGCGACTTATGCTCGGCGTGGAAGTGGTCGTGCTGCCGGCGTTTTCACCGGTAGCAAGGCAAAGACACTCGAAGAGTCGATCTCCGTCACGTCTCGAGGCAGCAAGTACGCCAAGGTGGACGCAGAACGCCAATTTCTCGAGTATCAACTTCAGCAACTCGCAAAGACACCCGCTGATATGCAGTCCGAGGCGATGCTCCACGCTCGATCGGCTCTACTTGAGCTTTTGCAGAAGTCAAACACGTCGCTTGGAGCGGAGTGGCCATTCCTCACGTCGGCCTTCGTGCGCAAGAACAGTTTGGGCTCATCGGTGAACATCATCAGCGAAAGCGAAGGCAACTGTGTCGTGCTGTCTCCTCCAGCCAAAGAAGCCCAGCTCCACGCTGCGTCTCAGATCATACGCGCGATCTCACCGACGTGTTGGCGCAACGAGTGGGTTACGCTGGACAAGTCGCAACGCCTGCTACGTTTCTTCCGTATGATGGCGTCGTCGTCCTCGTTCACGATCTCGCTTGATTCCGTGCTCGTTCTGGAAGAAGATTTCACGTATGGAGGACGGGAACGAGAGAGTGGCAGCGACGGCGACGACGACGATTTAAGACCGGCAGAGCTCTATTGGCTGCGACTTGTGACGATCGAGAAGTGCCACCACTTTGCGTTTGCCTCCCACGATGACCGCAACCAGTGGATGCGGTCTCTTCGAACGGAAATCGAGCTATCAGGAAAGACAATGGACGCGTTGGTAAAGCAACCGATCATCTCCAGTTGCCAGCGTGTTGACCTTGACGTGTTTGTGGTCGACACGCCGAACAAATCCCGGGGAGCGAAGCGCTACGTGCTGAATGACCGCTGCGACTACCTTTCGTTCCACGTGGCGTCTACAACTGTGCCCCCACACGACTTGACCAAGCCAAACGAGCAACTCGCGACCGCGCTACGTCACGCTATCCGCCTGCAACGAGATCGTCTGGAGGAGGACTCGACGCGGGACCTACTCGCGTTCCTGGACACTGTCTCACTGCTCAAGTGGATCGATCTCGCCAGCATTGAGCGCGACGAGGCCGAGCGTAAGGTCTTCCTGCTCAATTTGTATCATCTCATGCTACTGCACGCGAGCATATTGGGCTTTTTGCCCAAATCCAAGACCCAGTGGAGCAAATTCTTCAACGGCACAAGCTACAACGTCGGTGGTGTGTACCTGTCGATCGCTGAGATCGAGCACGGATTGATCCGAGCGCCAAACGCGTCGCTGAAGCTCGCAATCGCGTTCCTTGTGATCCCCAAGATCAACGACAGCGACGAACGAGCGCCGTTACGACTCACGACCAAGGACTTTCGACTGAATTTCGCCCTCAACTGCCTCACTAAGTCATGTCCGAGTGCGATCGCAGTGTTCACGACGAAAGATCTGGAGCAGCAGCTCGACAAGATGACGGCTATCGGTGTCGACTACACGGTGAGCTACGACCGCGAACTCAAGATCCTGTATCTGCCGAAGGTGTGTGAATGGTATCGCCCCGACTTCACGAGCGACCCGACCAGCAAGTGGCAGCAGTCGTGCATGGCGTTGCTGCGCAAGTACATGAGCGGCAACAAGGCGCAGCTCATCGATTACCTGCTCCAGCACGAGCAGGCGCTGCTGGCCAAGTGGAAGTTCGCCAAGTACGACTATCGCTTCCATGAATCCATCCAGGACGCCACACAAGACACGGCGTAGACGACTCTCTGTACAATACAATGATTGCCATACAGTACTGTACTCGACTGAAAGCTGTCGTTGATGTGCAAGTGACGCATTGCAGACGCACAGTGGGACCCGTCAGCAAGCGAATCTCCCATTTGCATTCGGCACCACATGCGCGAATCTTCAAGACACCACGACGTCCATGCAATGCCAAGGTGAGCGGATCTTCATGAATCTGCTCAACGTTCTCCGTCGCCACACCAACGTCGACTAAGCTTCGCTACGCGACAGTGAAGGCCGTGGAAGGGACCGCAATGGAATGCGGTTCCGTACACCGTGGCAAGTGAATCTGGCAAGTGCTCTCCCGTGCGCCAGCCTCAAAGCCCTTGCCATTGTCCAATTCGCCAAGGTCGACTCCAACCCCCACTGCCACCATGGTCAAGATCCTCTACGCTGCCGCCCTCGTTGCAGCGTTCGTTGCCACCGCCTCGGCCCGTGAGGTCTGCGGCGATGGCTCTGTCACGACTGCGCCAACCTCGGCCCCAGCGCCAGCCAAGACGCGTCCACTCATTGTCGCCCACCGTGGCGCCTCGGCGTACCTGCCAGAGCACACGATCGAAGGCTACACGCTCGCGATCGAGTCGGGCGTCGACTACATCGAGCCTGACCTCGTCATGACCAAGGACGGTGTGCTGATCGCGCGCCACGAGCCCAACATCATCGCCACGACGGACGTGTCGACGCGCCCCGAGTTCGCGAACCGCAAGCGCAACGCGACCGTCGACGGTGCGGTTGAGGTGGGTTTCTTCGTGAGCGACTTCACGCTCGCCGAGATCAAGACGCTGGGCACGCAGCAGACGCTCCCGGAGCGTGACCAGAGCTACAACGGCAAGTTCAAGATCCCAACGTTCGACGAGGTCATCGCGCTCGCCCAGTCCAAGGCCAAGGAGACTGGCCGTGTGATCGGTATCTACCCAGAGACCAAGCACTCGATCTACCACCGCAACCTGGGCTTGCCGCTGGAGGAGAAGATCCTCGAGACGCTGGAGAAGGCCGGCTGGAACAACGCCGAGGCGCCGGTGATCATCCAGTCGTTCGAGCAGGCGAACCTCATCGAGCTCCGCAAGAAGACCAAGGTCAAGCTCGCGCAGCTCGTCAACGGCGGCTCCATCGACCCGAAGACCGGTGTGATCAAGGGCGACACGAAGCCGTACGACTGGGTCGTCTCCGGCCGCAACGGTTCCAACTTGGACCTGCTCACGCCTGCCGGTCTCAAGGAAGTCGCGACGTACGCCGACATCATCGCGCCGTACAAGCGCTACCTCGTGACGACGGTCGCTGCCAAGCTGGACGAGAACGGAAAGGCTGCGGACTTCAACGGCGACGGCAAGCTCACGGACGCCGACTACAAGGTCGTGGAGAACCCGCAGCTCTTCAAGGACGCCCACGCCGCGGGCCTCAAGATCCACACGTGGACGTTCCGCGACGAGAACTACCGCCTGGCGGTGGACTACAAGGGCGACCCCGCCGCCGAGTACAACCAGTTCTTCCGCCTCGGGCTCGACGGACTCTTCTCGGACAACTGCAAGACTGCTGTGCCTGTGCGTGACAAGTGGGTCGCCGCCAACAACTGAGCTCCTGATCGATGTTGCCCATGACAATCATTCCAGGATACGAACAATCACTCCTTAAGCCTTTGAAACCTGAACTGATGTGTACGATCCGTTTTGGAGAGGTGGAAGGAGGAGCTGGCCATGCAAACTTTCCGTGAATGTTCGGTCTGTCACAGCGACCATCACTCTCCCGTCAGCAAAACGTTTTTCTTTCCCGTGTCGTGTGTTGGCCAAACAGACAGGAGATCATACAAAAAGCAAGTCAAAATGTACTCCAGGATGGTCGTAAGTTACCGTGGCCCGACGGTGTTCGCGGTTAGCTTTCATCTGACTGGCGCTCTTTCTGTTGTTGACCCATTTTCCTTCGTCGGTGGAGGAAACGCAGGAATCGCCCACCAAGTATTTGAACATCGCGGCCAAGCTGTCGCCGCCTCCATCGTCGTCCGATGGCCCAACTATGGTATGCGCACGACCTTTCTCTACGAGCATCTATTCTATATATGTCTGACGCGAAATCCCGATCCTTTTGCGTTCAGAAGTCGCCGTACGGCCGCGAAAATACGACGCCAGCGTCGGCGTCAAACGCGAACTCGATCTCAGTGAATGGCGTAGCGTACAGTGGCTCCTACAGAGTTCCGACGGCTGCAGCATCCAACAGTAACGTGAACCAACTGCGGGCGTATCCAGGCTCGGCCATGGGGGCCTCGATGATGTACGGAGGCCATAATTCGATCTCGCTGGACGGCTCGTCGTCCTCGTCGTCGTCACGCAAGCGTCCACTGGATTCGCTGTCTCCTCTTCCGTCGCCGCTGCTTTCTTTTCTGTCCACTCCGTCGACTGGTCCTGCGTCCTCGCCGTCACCGTCGAATATGGTCGATCTATCGCTGCGCTTCGGGGCGAATTCAGCCGCGTCTGGGTCGGACGTTGGGAGTAACCAGGGCCATGCCACAGCAGCGGTGAACTCGCTCAAGTTTGTCGTCCCTGTCGCTGCGAAACGCGTGCGAAGAGAGTCGCCGTCGAGTCCTCGGTCGGTAGGAGAAGTCAGCAGCCGAAGAGAGCCCTCCAGTGATGCAGTACCGCCCCGTCCGGCGTCGGCGTTACCTCCTCCGGCTCCGTCAGCTTCAACAGACAAGATCCGCTCGGTGGTTCGTGGGCTGGAGCACGTCTCGCGTTGCTCGCCGAACGGCTGTGGGAACCCGCTGTGTGTGTCGACAAGAGGCTTCATGAGCAAAGTGTCGGCCCATCTCGTGACCATCGCCGGAAAGCCCGGCCACCAACCGGACAAGTGTGGGGCGTGTGTTCTGTGGCAGTCCATCGTACGCTCGCACACGACGATCTGCATGGAGGCGGATTGCAGCGTGCCCCTGTGCCCATCAGGCCAGAAGAGCGACGTGGCGTCGATGATGGAGAGCAGCAGCAACAACGTATGCAGAAGAGACCGAAGAGACGACAACGACGACCAACGCTTCCCGATGATCGCCCTCAAGTAGAACGCTGAGAGGTCGAGTCGGTTATTTAGGACCACCCGCAATTGTAGGAACGAGAAGAGATTGTAGGAACACAGAGAGAACAATGAAGAGAAGAAGACGAAGTGGTAGCCGCTGGAGCTTTTGGAGAAAGAGCCTCAGGCGTTAATGGAACCCACTTAACCTAGCAATCACGCTGACGACCGTTGCTTCTCTAAAAGTCTGTGCTGTTCTGTGGAGTGTAGAGTACGACAAGCTACAGCTCACCAGGATCTCCATTCGATGGAGTGTGCATGTCGGGCGTTCCATGATGCTAGTCTTCCTCAAGCGTGTAGTTTACTCGGAAAGTAGACGCTTCATGTTGAACTATATACATAAATAGACAGCTAAGTAGATATTAACTTCAGTTTTAGGCAGAGAGTCCAAAAGGTCGTGGTCTCCATTCTCGCCTGCGATCACGAAGAAAGGCGGAAGCTTCTCGCGATGAAGGTGACGCTGCAGCGCGCGTACGAGGTGCTGGGCGTGACGCACGGCGCGTCCGAAGACGAGGCGCGATCGGCGTATCGGAAACTGGCGCTCAAATTCCACCCGGACAAGAACCCGCACGAGGAGGCGACGGCCAAGTTCCAGGAGATCTCGGCGGCTTACAAGCGCATTTGCGACTTCCACAAGCGCGGCGGCGGCAACCAGGGCGCGCGCGGCTCGTTCTTCCATGATGATGATGACGATTCCGACGACCACGACGACGATTTCGACTTTGACGACGTCGATCTGGACGATCTGGAGCCGACGTTCGAGGAGATGCTCATGATGTTCGAGATGATGTTCGGGTCGACGATGCCGAGCGGCAAAACCAATCACAAGACCAGCAAGAAGGCATCAGCAGCGAAGCCGGCAGCCAAGCAAGCGAGTGCAGCGGGAGGAGCGAAGGTGCCTGTGTCGCTGGGCAAGGCGAGACGGCGAAAGGCGCCCAAGGGCGGCAAGGGCGGGCTGTTTGGGGGCAAGGACGACCCGTTTGCAGCCTTTATGGACCCGGAGATGATGATGTTCGAGCAGTTCATGGGCATGTCCATGAATGACCCGGACCTGTAGGTCGTTGCTGTGACTGTGGTGTGCGTGGCGGTGGATTTAGTAATGGTTTGTGACGACTGTGTGTCTCTAGGGATGGAATGGAAGGCGATATGATGGAGGAGATGATGCATCTCTTCGCGCAGACTGCGGGAGACGATCTGTTTGGCCTTGGAGGCGTGGGGAAACCACGAAAGAAACGGAACCAAAAGCCAAGAAAGGCCGCGGCTGCTGACGAGAGCGACGAGGAGGAGATTGAGGAGGTCAGCGACTGGGAAGATGACGGAGATGCGGAGACTCCCAAGGCCGACGCGCCAGTAGAACACCAGGCGAATGAACCAGATAATCAGGATGAGAGCAAGCGTGCCGCGCGGCCGAAGGTTGAAGTCGGAAGCCGAGTCGTTGTCTACGGTAAACTGCTTGGGGTACGTGGCGTGCGCTGATCCGATGACGCTCAACAAAGAGCCCCTCTCCACTGACCACAACTATGCGATGCTTCTTTGCAGACGGCCAAGTTTGTGGGTCCCGCACACTACTCCAAGGGCACTTTCATCGGCGTGGAACTCGACGAGCCGGAGGGCAAGAACGACGGCACGCTGAAGGGCGTGTCGTACTTTGAGTGCAAGCCCCGCCATGGTCTCATGGTGCGGCCAGAGGATGTCGCACGCGCTTCGGAGCAGCACCCAACCACGTGAATGCAGTAGGAGGCCGAAACCTGGAGCTAGTTCGATACATTCGGAGATCAGGCCGCACACACCCAACCAAATGGACCCGAAAGGATGTCATTGCCGTTCGAAAAGGTGTCCCATGGCGAAGGATGCGCCCGTTGCCCGGCTCAAGGCGACTCCGCCACCTTGCTGTTCAGCACAAGGGGAGCTACAGTGAACTCCAGGAGGTCTACAACAGTGAAAGTCCTGTGTGACATCAGTTGTCCAGTCAGCCAGGATGTAACAAGGCGTTGAGGCGCCCTTGCTGTCCTGATAACCTCAGTGTACGGCGCTGGATAGATCACAAGGCGCCACAACTCATCCAGTCGCACGGATCTCTTCGTCTTATTCCGGTACCGTGTACTGAATATCGGAGACCCAATTGCAAGTATCCGGACCTCGCGAGGGTCCAGTATTCGAAGCGCCGTCTGGTGATCTCTTCGGTAAAGGACGTGTGCCCACTGGGCAACTCGGCTTGTATCGTCCAGCTGGACAGCTACGGTCTGGGGACTTGGTGGCCCCCAGTCCACGATGCAGCAGAGAGCGGGGTCTGTGCGAGCCCACCTGGGCGCTGGATCGAACAGCAGCGGCCGACCTGGTGCTTCTCGCGCACTGCGATACACCCGGAACTACCAGGCCCGCATGGTCTCCTTTACTGGCACGAGACCAACAACGTGGGCGGCCAGACGCTTCGGTGCTACTCTACGCCGCAGCAATGCGGTGTCGATGCCATTTCCCAACTTGCTTTCGCTGAAGCAGGTTTCCACAAGCACACTTGTTGCGTCTCCGGTCTCCAACACTTCCGAGCCACCATGGTGAACGCACGCTTCCTGTCGGTGGGCCGTCTCGAGTTCCTCGCGGTGGTCGCCGCTGTGCTTAGCCAGTGCGCGTACGGTGCGGACATCAACAAGAACCCGTTCACGCCTGGCGGCGACAGTATTGCGCTGACGAAGAAGCACCCGGCGTTCGGCGCCGAGGCTCCGCGAGACTCGTTGTCCTATGCCGTCGGACCCAACAGTACCTATGTGGCCGAGGACCGTGAGGCGACGTCGACGAGTGACATGCAGCGTCTTGAGACTTTCTTCAAGAAGCCGATGATCACCAACTACCAGCAGCTCACACAGTACTCGAAGGGAGATGCTGTCACGGCGCCGTGGCCCAGCAGCTACTGGCCGATCTACGAGGACGGTATCAACTATGCGTGGAACCCCAAGGACGCGATGCCTCCCTCGGAAAAGTACGCGCGTGCCTACGGCCTCGACCCGACCGACTTCACCACCAAGGTCTCCCAGACGAGCGGTATCCTCTCGCAGAACTCGCGACCAACGTGTAACAGTGACGCTGACTGCGCCCGACTGAAGGACGGCTCGGGCTGCGGTAAGCGCAAGGGCCAGACCGTCGGCTACTGTATCCCGAAGTGGTTCGGTGTCTGCCACGCGTGGGCTCCCGCTGCGATCGAAGAGCGCGAGCCTCGCTGCCCAGTGACCAAGAACGGCATCACCTTCCAGGCTTTCGACATCAAGGCCCTGATCACGCAGGTGTACGACGGCTCGAGCCTGGGCACTGTCTTCACGGGCTCGCGTTTCAACGGCCCGGACTCGCCAGCTAACATGGACAGCTTCGGTCGCTACAAGGATGAGACGCGGCGTGATATCGGCCCTGGCTTCTTCCACATCGCCATCCACAACATCATGGGCGCGCGCAAGAACTCGTTCATCGTGGACGTCGACGCCGACTCGCAGGTGTGGAACCAGCCAGTGCGCTCGTACGAAGTCATCTCGGCCACGGAGCTGACGCCAGCGTCAGCCGCCCAGATCTTCTTCGCCCCGAGCACGTCGTGGACGTTCAACACTGCGGCCGTCAAGATCATGTTCATCCAGCTCAAGTTCAACTACATCGTTGAGGCCGCTGAGGACGGCCCGCTCGTGTCAACTAACAAGGTGGACAGCTACACCACGACGGTCTACTACGAGTACTGCCTTGAGCTGGACGCCGCCGGAAACATCATCGGTGGCGAGTGGGTCCGTAACTCGCGCAAGGAGCACCCTGACTTCCTCTGGTTCCCAGAGTCGACGCCGACCATGGACTCGGTGTCCGACATCGGCATCAAGTACAAGGACGTGCGTGAGCTGCTCGATGCCTCAGCCGACTGCAAGGCCATCGATGCCTCGGGCTCCGGCAGTGCCACTACCCCCACGGTCGTGACCGCTGCTCCAGCTCCTGCCGCTGACACCACTGCTCCTGACGCCACCACTGCGCCAGTGACTGAGGCGCCTGTTGTGCCAGCCATCACTGCGGCCCCCGCCGTGCCAGTGGCTACTCCTGCTCCTGCTCCTGCGCCTGCCGGCTTCTCCATTGGAACTGTGACGAGCGCCTCCTCGTTCGGCGACGCCTACAAGTCGATCGCTGAGATGCTCAAGCGCTGGATGGAAGGCCGAGGCCGTGGCCACTGATGAGAAGGTGCTGCCATTGGTGGAGGAGCCCTCCAGTCCTCTCAATTGTCTGTCAGTCTAGAATCTATTGAGTCTAAACTTTTTGTACATTTCTGTCAGAGTGCAATTTGAATGAAAACACCAACGCACTGAGTGTCTTCCATCATCAAGTCCACTTGAGCCCACTTTCTAGCCAGAGAGAGGCTCTCTGTCATCGTCACTGACCTCGCTAACAGCACGGTTTCCCTCAAGACAGCAAGAATGGCGATTCTGTGGCCGCGTAGCGTCTTTAAGAGTCCATTGTCGCCTAATCTTGATGAGAGCTCTCCGAGAAACCCTCAGATATCATCGATCCCATCGATCGTGATCAAACAGACACCCATGCCAACGTACCAAAGGGCCAAGGCGTCGCCTCAAGTCCTGCCGAAGACCACCTGCACACCTGCACCGCACGCACCCATTGCAGCTTCTTCCTGCGGCTCGATTCCCCGAAACTTGATTGCCAGTCCTTCGGTTCGCACATCTGGTGGATGCATCTCCATCCGTCTTCATCTTGCCTTTCTTCCAATTGAGCTGACTGCCAAAGAGAGTCAGAAGTGATCACTTTCGACAGGGTTTGATTAAACATCACAAAACAAGGTGATATATTCGCCATTCAACTGAGACTTTCCTGTCCAGAGTGATGATCGTTCCTGGAAAGAGCTCCCCAAGCCAGAAGCCACATGGCGCGGCCGGCTGGTCTCTGCGAACGCTGCTGTCTCCCTCCGGCTGTGGATTCCGCGACCCATCCAGATGGCATTCCGTCGAGTCTCGCGTCAACGAATGCACTTCACGCTGTTCTGGTACAGTCGGCAGAGAGCGAGCCATCGACTCGAGAGTCTCTTCGTTTCGTTATGCGCCTCTACCACCGCCCGCGTGGCGGGGTCGGCGGTTCTCCATCATGACGCTGCCATTCATCAACTTTCGCGTCTAGCTGCGGTGTCCAAACTCGCAAAACTGCGTGCGCAATAGAGAGAGAGAGAGACAAACATGGTGGGCAGTCGTATCTCAGTACCGGTGCTCGTCGCCGTGGTTGCGTTTGTGAGCAGCGCCGTTGACGCGGTGCCTCTGGTGCTGAACCCGTTCACGCCTGGCGGTGATACGATCGAGCTGGGCCTGCAGCACCCGGCGCTGGGCAAAATCCCGCCGTCCGGTTCGCTCGGTCTCAAGGCGGCTCTGCCAGACGCCGCGACGGCGGCGAAAAATGAAGACGCCGACTCGGCGGAGCTTCCTGGTTTGCTCAACAAGACCACGACGATCGTCACGAAGAAGGAGCTGCGTCAGTTGGCGTGGCAGAACGAGGACCGTGAGGCGACGGAGCAAAGCAGCAAGGATATTGAGCGTCTGGAGGCACACTTCAAGACCAAGATGGTGGTCAACTACAAGGAGCTCAGCAAGTACACGTCTGGCGACGCTGAGAGGCCGCCGTGGCCGAGCAGCTACTGGCCGATCTACGAGGACGGTATCAACTATGCGTGGAACAAGGCCGACCCGATGCCGCCATCGGAAAAGTACGCGCGTGCCTACGGACTCGACCCGAAGCAATTCACCACGAAGATCTCCGAAGTGAACGGCGTCCTTTCGCAGGTGACGCGTCAGAACTGTACGACGGACGACGATTGCACGGCGCTCAAGGACGGTTCGGGCTGCGGTAAGCGCCAGGGCGAGAAGACTGGCCACTGTATCCCCAAGTGGTTCGGTATCTGCCACGCGTGGTCTCCTGCCGCCATCGAAGAGCGAGAGCCGCGCTGCGCCGTGACCAAGAACAACGTGACGTTTGAGCCCATGGACATCAAGGCCCTCATCACGCAGGCCTACGATGGCTCGCACCTGGAGACCGTGTTCACGGGCACGCGTTACAACGGCGCCGACGAGCCGCTCAAGATGGACGAAGACGGCCGCTTCATCGACGCCACGCGTCGTGATCTGGGCCCTGGCTTCTTCCACATCGCCATCAGCAACATCATGGGCATGAACAAGCGGTCGTTCATTGTGGACGTGACGGCCGGTGCCGAGGTCTGGAACCAGCCTGTGCGGTCGTATGAGATCATCTCGGCGACCGAGATGACGCCGGACTTTGCCGCCACGACGTTCTTCCCGCCTCGCACGACGTACGTGTTCAACAAGGACGCCGTCAAGATCGTGTTCATCCAGCTCAAGTTCAGCTGGATCGTCGAGTCGAACGAGAACGGCCCGATGATCCCAACCAAGGTGGACACGTACACGCAGAGCGCGTACTACGAGTACGTGCTCGAGATCAACGCCGACGGCAACGTCGTCGGTGGTGAATGGGTGCGAAACTCGCGCAAGGAACACCCCGACTTCCTGTGGTTCCCCAAGAGCCAGCCAGCCATGGACTCGGTCGCCGATGTCGGCATCAAGTACAAGGAGGTGCGTGAGCTGCTGGACGCGTCTGCCGACTGCAAGCAGATCCCAACGGACGGCACGACCCTGGCGCCGGCCACGCCAACGCCTACGCTGCCCGCTGTGACACCGGCGCCAACGACGGCCACACCAGCGCCAACAACGGTGAAGCCTGCACCATCTACGCCAGGCCAGGGCGACGGCACGGGTTCGGATGCGGACTCGCAGTCGGGGTCGGTTGGAAAAGACGACGACGACGACGACGACGACGACGATGACGACGACTCCGACGACATCAATGCTGGCTCGGTTGTTCCTATGCCATCGCCGAAGCCGACTACGGTGAAGCCAGCCTCGACGCCGACTCCGACGCCGAAGGTCTCGATGCCGCCTGCTATCGTGCCCGTGCCGACGCCGGCTCCAGTTCCGGCTGCTGCTGGTGATGCGGATTCCAAGCCAGAGAAGGGCAGCGTTGCCCCCGTGGTGCCCGCGCCAGCCCCAACGCCCGCGCCAGCCCCAGGCAAGCCAAGCGCCGGTAAGCCAAGCGCTGGCAAGCCAACTCCGTCCACGCAGGCCCCAACCCCAGCCGCCGCGGACGCGGACGCTGACGATGACGATGACTCGGAGGACATCCCAACACCAGGCTCGGCGACCGCTGCCCCAGCAGCCACGCCTGCGCCGACGAAGAAGACGCGGTGTCGCGTCGAGTAATTGCTGTATTGTGTCGTCTACTCAATGCTATGTGATGTGACCTCTCGTTCAAGAGCTGTGAGCAGTAGAGTTGTAAGCAGACTAATGACGAAAGCCATGGTGAGTCTTTTCAATCAGTCGCGACTTGCATTGCTTCAGGATCAGGACTCGTTGAGCTCTTGACGGTGCCGCTGATCCCAAGTATGATATGGCTACACCCGACCACAGTCTCAGATGCGACATGGACGGTCAGTGGCCAGAACGCCGTGAGACTCAAAGCTGATGATCCGCGTGATCTCAGCCAAATGGATACTGCACAGACACGCCACTAATTGCGTTCGTGATCAGCGCGGTATCAGACATTTGTTGCCTCGTGCTCAGCCGGCAGACGTCGCAGCATCCATAACGATGAGGGTGGCGGTCTCAATGCCGAAGGGCGGTGAGTCGGGGCCTCGCCAATTCCGCATTTTCCCATTCGTCCGATACTGAGAATGCCGCCACGACCGCGGGAGCCGTGCCGCATCGCCCCGAAGTCTCTCCGACTGGCGTTGTTCGTGTCCTCGCTGCTGCTGACGTCTGTGTGGCTCGTGGTCGTGTCGGAATTAGAAGTCACAAACGGCGACAGTGTGCGGAGAATGCGGACCGCGATGTTTGCCAACTTCACCGTGCGCGTCTCACCGAAGCAGCGAATCGAGCAGCAGTTGCAGCGAGCTGACGAGGTGCTCCGTGGTGGGGACTTGTACCCGGAGGAGATATTCGAAATCGACTGGTCGACGCAAGTTCCGCGTCGTGACGTGCTCCACGTCGGGCGATTACAGCGAGCGTGCGTCGACAAAAACAACAGCGTCATTCCGTGGAACTACGGACTCAATACCTCCAGCCCAGAGTCATCCATGGAGCGATTACTTACATCCACACTGGTCCAAGAGGATGTACAATTGCTTCTCGAGGAGCTGCGGCAGTGCACAGCAGTCGATATCTACTTGCCTGTGGGCATTCGCGGTCAAGGGTACTGCGAGGACGCCGCAGTCTACGCAAAGCGTGAGTTCTTGCAACCGAATGTCACCGCATCACTGATTGATTTACTGACTGGTGCCAATGCGTTTATCTATTCAGACTTACAGGCCCGAATACTTCCGGCGTGGGTCCTCACGCAGCCGTTCTTCGACAAGACCAGCAACGCCAACGTCACGTACCACGATTTGTGTCCCCACACGCCGCTGCTTGTCTTTAACCACTACTGGGAAGATATCCGCAAGGATCGAACGTGGCCAGCGACCAAGCCGCTGTATCTCATGCCCAATATCGAGATGTTTGAGCTGGAAGCCCACCACTACCGCCAGGCCGACGTCATTCTCTGCAAGACTGTGGTCTGTACGCAGTCGCTGACCAAGTGGTTCGACCAAGAGGGCAACCCACGCATGACGCAGGTGCTGTACACGCGCTTCACGTCAAGCGACGTCGCGACTGGGGCGCTGGAGGCGTCAGGAACGGAGACTGGCGACCTTGCATGGCCAGAACGGGAGAAGAACTTCAGCAACATCAGCTTCACCCACACGGCAGGCACCAGGTGCGTCTCCGCTGCCTTCTTCCCTGTGCTTCGATGGTGTCAATGAACTGATCGAGTGCGTTTTTGATCAGTCTTTGGAAGGGCACACAACACATCTTGGAGTGTTGGCTTTCGCGACCAGATTTGCCTCCTGTCGACATCTACATGACGGAGTATTTCTACGATTACGGCTACAAGACCACGTACGGCGCTCGCATCCTCGCCAGCGCCAACGTGAGGCTTCACTTGGGCAAGCTCGACGCCCTCGCGTTCGGAACGATGATCGCCCACTCGGCCTTCTTCCTGTGTACGAGCATGATGGAAGGGTACGGCCACTACATCAACAACGCAAGGGCTGCAGGTGGACTCGTGGTGACGGCCGACGTGCCCCCGATGAACGAGCTGGTGACGCCGACGTCGGGCGTACTCGTCCGCTCGTCGCCGTACTCCATGCGGCAGCAGTTCTTGGGTGGTACGTCACCGCAGGACGAAGCACTGCATAATGTGCCAGGGTTTGTTGCCCAATTCGACGGTACCGCCGTGTGCGGAGCCGTCGACCAGATCATCGACGATATGACCGTTGACAAGAGACGCCAGGCCGCGAAGCGAGCCAGGCAGCAGTTCTTTTACGACACGGCGGTCTTCGCCAGCAAGATGGAGACGCTGCGCAACAAACTGCAGCCTGCGAGCAAGCGGCTTCGGATCCAGTAGGAAAGAGATATCACTAATTTATACTATCCTATTGCACTGAGCTCAACGGCCTCCCGCAGCTCGTCCATCTTCATGGCGAAGAACGCCGTGTCGTAGTAGTACTGCTGCCTGGCTCGTTCAGCACGCCGACGGATATCGGTCTCACTCAGTTCCTTTACGATCGTGTCGACCGCTTCGCAGACATCCGGGCCTCGGAAAGCGGCCACAAAGCCTTCGACGTCCTTCAAAGCGTCGGCTCGTTGAGAAATTCCGCCTAGAAAGTGCTTCTCACGTGCTGTGCGCTTGGCGCGGATGAGCACTCCTGAAGCCGGCGTCACGAGCTCGTTCATCGGCGGGACATCAGTCGTTACAATCAATGCACCGGACGCGCGCGCGTGATTGATGTAGTGGCCGTAGCCTTCCATCAGACTCGTACACAGGAAGAACGCCGACTGGGCAAGCAGTAACCCAAACGCACTGGCGTCCATCTTGCCGAGATGCAAGTGGACGCTCGCGCTTTTGCGGATCCGCTTGTCGTATTTGCCTCGAAACCACGCGTCGTACGTGTCCTCGGCGACGTACACGTTCAGCGGCGGAAGATCCGACCGCTTCAGCCAGCAGTCCAGCACGAACTTGGTGCCCTTTTGCATACTACAAGCGTCCAGCAAGCACTAAACATCAGAGAAAAGACCAGGTTGGCCATCAAGAATACTGTCGGTCATTACAACGTACCTCGTTCCGGCAGTGTGGATAAACTGTAGATCTGAGAAGCTCTTCTGCCGCATTGGATTGGATTGCTGCTCAGCGGCTTCCTCTCCGGCAGCGACCAGTGCGTTCGTTGCAACGTCGCTGGTCGTAAAGCGAGTGAACAGCACGCGTGTGCCTCGCATGTTGCCCTCTTGGTCGAACCACTTGGTCAAATACTGGGCACAAATCGCCGTCTTGCACAGAATGACGTCGGCTTCCCGGTAGTGTTTGCCCTCGAGCTCGTACATCTCAATGTTGGGCATGAGATACAGCGGCTTCGCCATGGGCCAGTCCCGCTCGTCGCGAAGGCCGTCCCAGTAGTGGTTGAAGAACACCATGGGCGTCTTGGGACACAGTTCGTGGTATGTGAAGTTGCGGTTCAGGGCCGCGTCGAAGTACGTGAGCTCCATGACCCAACGCGGCAGCATCCGCGCCTTCAAGTCTGCGAACGCAATTACCACCGTCAATATATGTAAACTCCAGCAGAAGCGTGGCTTGTGAGCTCACATTTGGCGTACGCGGCGGCGTCTTCGCAGTATCCCTGGCCGCGAATTCCGATAGGGATGTACAAATCGACGGGCGCACACTGCCGCAGCACTTCGATGAAGGCTCGCCCGCCGTCTTGGCTCGCTTCCGATCGATTGACGGCCTGCGCTGATGCGTCCGGCTGCCCAAAGTCCGGTGAAATGAAGTTGTCGCCAAGGCTCACACACGCCCGTTGCAATGCGCCGTGGTGGAGCACATCGCTTCGAGGGATCAACGCCGACCAGTCGACTTGATCCATCGCGTCGGGATACAGCACGCCGCGGCTGCTGAGGACATCGCCCATGCGGAGCAACTCCTGCTCACGTGGGGAGAAGAGCTGCTGCTCAGTGGTTTGCCGCCGCAAGGAGTAGAGACTCATGGGCTCCAACTCCACAGTCGCCTTGTAGATCAGCACGAGCGACGTGGACGCCAGCATGAGCAGCGCGACGGCCAGCCAGTGCAGCGTGGATCTCCGCGCGGACGCGACGCCGCCTTCATGCTGGACGCGCACCGCCATTTGCCCCTTGACAAAAGAAGGGTTTGAGAAGAAAAGCGGCGGGACGGTCTCCAATATTCGAAGGTTTCAAATCGAAAGGATGCGATGCAAGGGCGGCTATTGGACAAAAATGATCTTCTCACATGGCCACGGCGCGTGTTCTCCGCAGCTTGAAAGCACTGCCGAGGAAACACCGAGGAGATTGCGCCTCGCTTGTCTTGACCAGCGAAGTGGACGGCGATGTGAACAGCTCGCTCATCAGCGGTGCATTTGTCGTCGCGATGAGCCTCCCGAACCTCTGTCAATGGATATCTCAGGTATCAGCACAAAGATACATTTGAGTTTTCAGATTTCTGAAACCTGTAGGAATGGATATTGATGGCAAATCGATACAGATGAAGAGAAGCAGACTGGTTCTAGCTCGTCGTTGGGCGAAGACGTGAGCGCAGCTCCTCCATCTTCATGGCGAAGAACGCCGTGTCGTACAGGTACTGCTGTCGTGCTCGCTCAGCCAGTTGCTGGCGTTGGGCGGGCGTCACCTGCTTGAGCAGTCGATCCACGCCAGCGCACACTTCGTTGCCACCGAACTCGGCGACGAAGCCCTGGACATCACGCAGCGCTTGGCTTTGCTTGGACATGCCGCCGAGGAACTGTTCCTGGTGAGCGATTCGATTAGCCGAGAGCAGGATCCCAGACGTTGAGGAGATCAACTCGTTCATGGGAGGAACGTCCGCTGTGATGATGACGCCTCCTGAGGCACGCGCCTGGTTCACGTAGTGGCCGTAGCCTTCCATGATACTCGTGCACAGGAAGAACACGCCGTCGGCGATGACCTTGCCGAAGGTCGTTGCGGGTAGCTTGCCTAAATGCAAGTTGACGTTGGTGCTGTTGTCGATCCGCTCCCTAAACTCCGTGTACCAACGCTCGAATGTCTCCTCAGCGATGTACAAGTCCAGTACGGGAAGATCGGAGCGGCCTAGCCAGCAATCTAGCACCGCTCGGGTTCCCTTTTGCATACTGTAGACAGTCAAGCGGGTTTAGCGGATCCCTTCCGAGTGGAATCGTGATCCAATGCGCTTACCTGGTGCCCGCGGTGTGGAGAAACACGGGCTTGTCGAAGTCTTTCTCCCGATCGACCCAGTCGCTTGTGGGGCTTTGGATGCCCGCGACCAGCAAGGCGTCGGTCGCGACGTCACTCGTCGTGAAGCGCGTGTAAAGCACCTGCGTCATCTTCGGATTTCCCTCCTGCTTGAACCACCAGCTCACGTACTGCGTGCAGATCACGGTCTTGCACAGCACGACGTCGGCCTCTGCGTAGTGTTTCGCCTCGAGCTCGTACATCTCGATGTTCGGCATGAGATACAGTGACTTCATGGCTGGCCAAGCCGTGTCGTTGCGGATGTCGTCCCAGTAGTGGTTGAAGAAGATCATCGGCGTACGAGGACACAGCTCGTGGTACTTGACTGTCCGCTGGAGCGACTCGTCGAAGAACTCCATCTCCAGCGCCCAGCGTGGCAGAATCCGTCCGTGGAGATCTACAAAATGAAATTAATCGCGTTAGTTGCAGCCCACAGACGATTGCCCATCCGGTACGTACACTTGATGTAGGCCGAGGCGTCTTCGCAGTAGCCCGACTTGAGAATGTAAGTAGGGAAGTACACATCCGCGTCTGCACACTCGCGCAGCACCTGCAGCATGCGCTGCTTCGCCATCTCATCGCCGTCGTCTGGCTTGTGGAACACCGTTGCGGCTGCGGTCGCAGGCGTGTAGTTCCACAGGATCACGCTGTTGTTGTTGTCCATACAGGCGCGCTCCAGTTGGCCCATGTGGAGCACATCAGCGCGACGGACGTGGCGCGACCAGTCTACCTGGTAAATGCGCTCGTCAAACACGGGGCCGATGATCCTGTCTCCGAGCCGCAGCAGCGTCGCTGGGTCGTTGCCTGCGAGCGACGCATCCAGCGTCGGCGCTGCTGTGGTGCAGTCACTACTGGGCATTACCGCGACGGTCTCATCTCGTGTTTCGGTATCCGTCGAGCGGGTGTCCGGTGTAATCGCGAGGTTTAGCGGCGATTCGGCGTCTGTGGTCGACGCCGTGGCGTTCTCGCCCGTGACCGCGTTGATGTAGAAGCTGTCGTCGTTGCGCAGGGAGCTGTGGGCTTTCGCCAGGCTCATGTCGACGATCAGAAGTGAGACTGACATGAGCACGACGACGGCGAACACGGCCGCCTTGAACACGCGCAGCTCCGACTCACGTGGGGGGTAGGCGGTCACCAGAGGCGCCGCGGCAGGCGCCAGGGCTCCATGGTCTCGGTGGCGGGGCGACCGCGACAATTCGGATGCCATGGCGGACTTGCTTCCCAACTCGGTCTGTCAGTCCCAACGCAGCCAGCACAACTGCAGCTCCTCAAGGAAGATCGCGGTCAAATAAAATACCCAATATATGGATTTCTCATGAGCGAAGAGGCGCCTGTTGGGAGATCTTTGGAAGACGAGCTCAGGTCTTACACGTGACAACCGCACTTGGCTGTGCGAGGTTGTGGATTACAGGAGAAGGCTCGCGTAGGACAAACTCCAAGGCGCTGGGATGGAGGGAGGGCACTGCGTATACATACGAGGAAGAATGCGCTGGTGGCATTGTGGAGATCGCACTTGCCTTGGAGATCGCTGGATGAGTCCCAGCTTGGGGAACTGATGGAGCCCCACCTGGAATATCCACAAAGGCGATTGATGTTTCCTAATCAGAGTTTTTATCCCAATTTACTGTACGAAAGCGTGTTTCGGAGCCAGAAATTCGAAACGTCGCATCCCCCTAAGATCTTCCATAAATCTCGATTGCGTACTCTTGACCACGATACAGTATGGAGTGATGTTGCGTGGGGATCTCACAAGAGTTGCGTTTTCAAACTCAAACGAGTGGTTGCGTGAGGATGTAGCTTTGTCAAGTTCCTGGCCCTTCCATTTCCCCCACAGTGGCGCTGCAACTTTGCAGTGGGGGCCCCACTGCAAAGTTGCAGCGATGTCCCAGTCCAAGTCGAATCCAACGTTCATTCCAATAGATGAAGACGGGCGCTTTGGGTCAAATTTTGACATTAGGATGATTTCGAACGCGCGCGACTCGTCGCTGTTTCATGGAAGAAAACAAATCTCGAGATGGGAGAGATTCACTGGGAAGAGAAGAACGGTTCACTTCCGCTCGACTTGAGCCTCAGGAGCGTGAATGTCTTAGTGTGATAGAGTCCCCAGACTTTGTGCCTTGTGAGCTTTGCTTCTCAGTGTGACGGTGAAGAGCGCCAAAAAAAAAAAAAGCTACAGTAGTTTCCTGCCGAGCAAATCCTGTATGGACAAGATGCTAAACGATCACCTCCGCCTCTCTGGGCTCCCGACCACCACTGGGGGCGTTCTGTAATGGTTTCTAGTTTCATCGTCACTGGGAGCGTCGAAGCCACCGTCGACGGGAGGTCCATTGGCCCGCTATCCGCTTCGCCAGATTCGTGAGGCGCGATGAACAGCAAAGAGGGGAGCCGATCACGTCCTTCGTATGAGGGACCCAGGTGTGGAATTCGAACAGTCCAATCTTAGCTGACACGGCGGTTCTGCCTGAGAAGTCGCTTGGCAACCACACTCCGCCATTGGACAGTCGGGAGGGACTGAAAAGAAACCGGAAGACACTGTCTCGTTTCTGCTGCGTCTCCCCTTACGCGACCATTCAGGCCAAGCTACGGTAACGGTACTGTAGACAAATTCCGTCAGTTGACGGAGCTCGACTCAGCGACTCAGCAAGTTATTAGGGATCACTAGACGTAACTCAACATTCTTCACCTTCAGGGAGATGGTATTTGCCTTGCGAGTCCACCACCTGAAGTCTCTCCGTGCTGCACTCGGTGAGACGTTCGGTAGTTGAGTTGCCAACTTTGAGTCAGCATCTTCCACCAACCACCTGCAATTCTGCAACGTCCGTCTCGCAGCAGCAAGGGCACTGTGCAGAGCCGGGCACTAGACACTCCACGGTCTCACGTGGCTTCCCTACGCGCCCGTACCGGTACCGAATCCGAGAGTTTGCTCCCTTTCGAGGATGATCTTGCCTGTCCACGATTCAGCTCAAGAGAGAGAGACACACACAAACGCAAACAAGAGGGTTTGTTTGTCTGGGCTGCAAAAACCGACTTTTACATTTTTACCGTTAAAATGGCTTCGTGTTTGTCGAGAAACGCTATGGGCCTATCAGTTCGCGAAGCTGCTGCATCTTCATCGCAAAGAACGCAGTGTCGTAGAAATACTGCTGGCGTACGCGGTGGGCGCGACGCTGCCTCTCCTCCACGCTCACATTCTTCAGCAACTCGTCCACTGCGGCGCACACCGCACCACCACCAAAGTTCGCCACATACCCTCGAACGCCTCGCAAACTCAACGCCTTCGGAGAGTTGCCACCCAGAAAGTGTTCGCTAAAGGTGCTGAACGACGCCTTCAGCATCACGCCTGACGAAGGCGTCACCAGCTCGTTCATCGGTGGCACATCAGGCGTAACGATGAGACCGCCCGACGCACGCGCATGATTGATGTAGTGGCCGTACCCTTCCATGACGCTCGTGCAGAGGAAGAAGGCCGTCTTCGCGATCATCTGGCCGAACGGAATCGCGTCGACGCCTCCAACGTGGAGCTCAATATTGGGACTCGCTTTGATCCGCTCGTCGTAGGTTCGTCTGTACGTCGTAGTTGCTTTCGCCCATGTAGAACTTGAGCTTGAGAAGGTCGGGACGAGACAGCCAGCAGTCGAGGACTTGGCGACTGCCCTTCTGTGAGCTACCATCCGACAAAGCATGGTGCCAGCGTCAGCGAACAACAAGAATTCACACTGGCGTGGTGCTGGGATTCCATATCCACTCACCTGCCGCCTGCTGTGTGGATAAACGCAGGCGTCTCGAAATCCTTCGTTCTCTCTCCCCACGGGTCGTCCCCAGCAGCCACCAACGCATTCGTCGCCATGTCGCTCGTCGTGAAACGCGCGTAGATCACCTCCGTCAGAGCGTACCACTTGTTGATGTACTGTGTGCACAACACCGTCTTGCACAGGATCACGTCGACCTGCCAATAATGCTGAGCTTCCAGTTCAAACATCTCGATATTGGGCATCAAGCATAGTGGCTTGCTGTTGGGCCACTTGGGGTCGTCGCGCACGCCGTCCCAGTAGTGATTGAAGAAGAGCATGGGCGTACGTGGGCACAAGTCGTGGTAGGAAACCTTGCGGTTGGCCTCTTTGTCGAAGAGCTCGATCTCCAGCACCCAGCGCGGGACCATGCGCGCCTGCAAATCTAGAAGACAGTATTTCTCGGACTAGAAGAACGCACAAGCCAGAGCTTTGAAAATTAAATAGACTATTGTACGGGCCGCATCTTGGGGCAACAGTAAATTACGTCAATAAGCCCGACCGCAATAATACATATTGCAGTTATTACAGTCATTTCTGAGGTCTTAGCGGGACAATGGTGTGGACTCGTCCCATCCATACCGTTGAGTCTCGTGGCGTGGGGAACTCGGAGAAGCTTCAGCTCCACACGTTGCCGATTGTGGGCTCGATCCCCGGGCCGTGCACACT
>JAADXN010000394.1:0-25035 GCA_023337875.1 Pythium apleroticum | reverse complement strand
CGACTACGCGGACGTCATCTTCTGTCACCGCCCTGAGAAGTTCACGCCAATCGAGGAGACTGTGCGCGCGATGAACTACATCATCAACCAAGGCTGGGCCTTCTACTGGGGAACCAGCGAGTGGCAGGAGACTGATATCCTCGAGGCTTGTGAGATCGCCGACCGCCTTGGCCTGATCCGTCCGATCGTGGAGCAGTCTCGCTACCACATCTTCCACCGCTCGAAGATCGAAGTCGACTTCCAGTCGCTGTACAAGAAATACAAGCTCGGCCTGACTACGTTCTCGCCTCTCGCGTACGGTGTGCTCACCGGCAAGTACTCCCAGGGCACCCCCGAAGGCTCCCGTTTCACGGACGGATACCACAAGGACCTACTCGCGACGCAGCTTGGCGGCGCGGATGCCGTGGACGACGTGATCGCCAAGACAGAGCTGCTTCGTCCAATTGCCGAAGAGCTGGGCTGCACGCTCGCCCAGTTGGCGCTGGCGTGGGCGGCTTCCAACGAGAACGTGTCCACCGTGCTTCTCGGCGCCAAGACAGTCGCGCAGATCGACGAGAACCTCAAGGCGTTCCCGTTTGTGAGCAAGATCACGCCGGAGATCAAGGCTCGCATCGAGGCGATCGCGCCGTTCCAGTACAAGCCGTCGGTGTACGACTTCAACTACACGCGGCGTGCCGAGTTCCTGTAAGGAGGTAGATATGCGACGTGTGACGGTGTCCTGTACCCATGTCACTCTACCACTTTAGTGACATTCACAGCTCATTTTAAATAACAAACATAGTCACTTTGGATATCAAAATACCTGGTATAGACGCTCAATGTTTCCTCCTCGCCAGCTGACTCGCTCCGGATGGCGCCGCTCCTTTACCAACGGAGCTCTTCGCCTGAGGATGGGAGATGGAGATGGCGTCGGGTTACAACTGTATTAGCGCTTCTATCGGCGATATATAACCCCCATGGCGGAGCGCACGACGGCCCCCGCGCTGCGGCGCATGACGTCGACGTCGTCCGCGGCGGCGCGGCGCACGACCACGTTCAGCGACTTCCTGTCGGACGAAGATGACGACGACGACGACGAGGACGAGGACGAGGAGGTCGGCCGCATGCAGCAGCAGGCCGACGACATGGCCTACATCGACGACTCGTTCGGCAACGCGCCGCGGCCGCAGCTCGACAGCGCCAGCGAGAGCGACGCCAGCGACGACGAGCACGAGCGGCCGCTGCGGGCCACGCAGTCGGCGGCCGCGCCGTCCAAGCAGCGCGCGAGCCGCAGCATCCGCGCGACGGTGGCCAAGCGCGCGGCGGTCATGGGCCGCGCGACGATGGCGCTGCGCGCGACGATCAAGCGCCGCAAGAGCAAGAAGAAGAAGGGCAAGGCGCTGGAGGAGACGGACGTGGACGACCTGGGCGTCGGCTCGCGCGAGGAGCCGAGTCGGCTCACGCGGATGGAGGGCGTGCTGCTGGACAGCGACGAGGACAAGGACAGCGAGCGAGGCGCGCGAGCGCGGAGGGTGGACGACGACAGCGACAGCGGCGATTCGATCCGCATGGACAGTCCGACGGACAAAGGCGTGGACAACAGCTTCAGCTCGGCCATGGGCCGTGACGCGCGCGACGAAGACGACTTTTACGACGACGGCGGGTACGACGACGAAGTGGCCGAGCAGCAACAGCGCACATTGGCCGTGGAGCAGATCCAGCTACAGGAGGAGCGGCGGTTCAGCCAGCGGCTCAGCGAGGAGCCCTTCAGCGAGATGGCGCGCGCGTCGGCGGCCGTGGCCGTATCGCCGGTCGACGAGACGCCTTTTTCGTCGTCCATCGACTCGTTCTCGTCGGCGTCCAGCGCGACGTTCTTCGTGGAGAGCTTGCGTGGCTCGAGCGACAGCATCGCGCCCGTGATGGACCTGCCGACGTCCAACTCGCTGTCGTCGTCTTCCTCGTCGTCGTCGGGCGTGATGGCGCGTCGCAGTGACGTGGACCTGTCGTTCCGCACGAGCTTCGTGCCGGTGACGCTGAGTATGCCAGCTCCCGCTCCCGCTCCTGTTGCAGCCCCCGCGCCTGTGCCAGCGGCGTCCTTCCAGCCTCTGTCGCCTCAGCTCGGCTTCCGCGTCGTCGACCACACGCAGCCGCACGTGCAAAGCCCAGTGCTTCATCTTCCTCTGCGTGACACTGTCGTGCACAACCGCGAGTCGACGGCTTCGTCGTCGAGCTCTTCATCTGCAGCGTCATCGGGCATGGAGGACATGTCGTTCTCGTCGACGATCGACGATTCGTTCGTGGAGCGCCCGCGCAGCAGCAGCGCCAGTGAGGAGAACATCTCATTCGTGGTCCAGAAGTACCCACCAAGCACAAGCGGAGACGCCGGTGGTGGTGCCACGACGACGAACGGCATACAGTCGCCGGCGGATCGATCGCGCGCCAGCAGTGCGAGTGATGAGAACGTGTCGTTCGTGGTCCAGAAGCACCTCGGTGGAAACGGCGACGAGCCTGCAGGCGGCGCGGCGACTGCGTACCCGACACAAGAAGATCAGCGACGCAGCAGCAGCGCGAGTGACGAGAATCTATCCTTCCTGGCCCAGAAGCACCTCGGTGACGGTGGCGACCACGCCCCTGCGACGTCGCCCAGCGTCGTGGAGCCACAGGAGCAGCCGCGTCGCAGCAGTGAGAGCGAGGAGAACCTGTCGTTTGTCATCCACAGGCCCGTGGAAGCCGAGGTTGTGAAACTGACCGTCCCAGTTGCTGCACAAGTCGCAGCTTCGGAGGAGCCGCCATCGCAACTTGCGGATTCTGGGCTGTCATTCTTCATGAAGGACTCGTTCAACAATGGCAAGCCTGGAGCATCGTCCGAGCTCGCGGATTCCGGTCTGTCTTTCTTCATGAAAGACTCGTTCAACATGGGAAGACCCGGCAAGAATGCGCAGCCTGACCTCGCCAAGTCGCCCGTGTTGAGTCCTGTCGTTCCGGTCGCCGTGCTTCCTCCACCGACAGTCGTGGCCGCTGACCCTTCGTCACCGCAGAAGACTCCGCCAACGACTGCTACCGATGACTCGCCAGTGTCGAGAAGCACGAAGAAATTCGCCAAACCCCTGCCTCCGGGGCGTCGTCGTGCTGGGCCTGCTGCTGCTACTGTGAACGCGTCGATCGCATCGATCCCAGCGTCGCTGTCTGCGTCATCTGCGGCGCCAAGCACTGGCATCAACACATCGATCGTGTCGTCTCGTGCGTCCGACGTGCGTCTTGACTTCACCGGCGTCTTCATGGGCGACGCAGTTGACACGACCGCCAGCCCGCCATCCAAGCCGGCCGTCGCCAAGTCTCCGGAGCCAGTCAAGATCGGTTCGCCACAGCAACCAGCAGGCGGCGTCGTCGGAATGACGAGTACCAGCATCGACGACGACGCGACGAGCGATCTCCCTGTCGCTGCCTTCACTGCCGGACCTCCATCCATTCGGCGAATGGTCAGCGCTCAGGAAGTGTCGGAACGCAAGGTCGAAGACTTCTTCCGCAAGACGTATCTCAAGGACCAGGAAGAGGACGACTCAGATTTTGATTTCCTGCTTTCGAGCGATTCCAGGATGTCGCGTCGCCGTGCCAAGACCATCACGACGCGAGCCATGGCTGCGCCGTTCGACCACGACGCTGTGCGTGCGGATCCGCTTCTCACGTCCGCAGTTTCCAACCGGTCACGACGCAGCAGCACGAGCGCCACGAAGATGGTGGATTTGCGGTCGCTGCGGTCCGGACAGCGCATCGAAGAGCTACTGCGGGCGAACGAGGAGGAGTCCAAGGACGACGACGGAGAGTTTGACCAGTACGCGAACCGGGAGACGTCATCGCGTGGGCGAGCACTCAGCCGACCGAGTGCGCGGTTTCCGATCAACGAGGATCTGCTGGAAGAAGTGTTTCCGCTGCGACCGAGCACGGCGTCGTCAGTCGCGATGGCCTCGCGGCAGCCACCGCCAGCGTGCCCCGACGAGCCGCCACTCACGCCGATCACAGTCTTCAGCGTCAACTCGGACAGCGACGACGGCAGTTCGATTGCCGACTCGGAGATCGCGCGGCCGTACCAGTTCCCGGCCGGCTCGGGAAACGTGATCCAACGAGACTTCACGCTGTCGCTGGCGTCGGAAGCTGTCTCGGCGTCCACGCGTAGCTCCCCGAACGAGATTCCGATGCCTCCGAACTACATGCTGAGCCCACGGTTGAGCGTGAATGATCGCCGTCCGTCGTCGTCGTTGGGCTCGTTCTCCAGCTCCAGTGCCGGCGCCATGACCGCGAACGGCTACGCGAGCTCGGACAGCAGCGCACCGACGACGCCGCAGCTTCCGACTCTGACTGTCAAGACGAGGGAACTGATCCAGGGAGGAGGGGCGGCGACGGCTGCCATGTCGTCCAAACTCGCCAGTAGTGGCGTGCAGGCCTCGCCGTTCGCGACTTCCTCTCGCTTGCGCTCTCCGAATCCCATGGCCGCGTCCAACGGCCCGAACAACAGCGTCGCTCCTGGCTTCCGGTGGCATCCAGAACTCAGCCAACAGCAGCAGAACGGAGGCAACAAGCAGAGCCAAGACGCGTGGTCGTCGGAGGACGGCAGCCTGAGCATCAAGGAGTCGGTGTGGCACGCCGCGGGCGCGTTGAGCATCGGCGGAGGCCGTCCTTCGTCTATGGCGTCGGTGTCCAACCACTTACAGCGTGCGTCGACGACGCTCAAGACGTCGTTCCAGCGTGCGCGGTCGCGGTTCTTCCCCCCGAACGGAGCCGCCAACAACGCGCTTGAGCCAACGTCCCCCAACTCGGTGTGCTCGGCTCCTCCGAAGCTTCCGCGAGGCTTTGACGATCGCCGCTTTTACAGTCGGTACGGGAACATCGAGTGCGGCGACAACATGATCGTAGTCAGCAAGCCCGGCGGCGGCAACTCGGGGAAAGAGGCGGCACTGCAACAGAAGCACAGGACGCAGGCGTGGCTGCTGCTGCTAGGGATTCTGCTAGGCGTCGTGCTCGGATTGGTGCTGGTCCACATCGACCCAATCGCGTCGCATTTCAAGCTGCGCGTTGACGTCGCGACTGGTGAGATGGCCGTCCCGTTGGCGGTGAAGTGGCTGCTGCTGCCTGGCTCGCTCTTCCTGCGGTGCTGGAACTGCGTGAGCATGCCTCTGCTCTTCTGCCACGTCGTGAACGGCGTCGCGGAGCTCGCGATGACCCAGAAGACCGACCGAGTGCTCAGCTTCCGCGCAGTTGGCTGCCTGGTTGCGACGGCGCTGCTCACGTCAATCGAAGGCGTGGGATTGACGTTCGTGTACCACAAGTTGGGGCTGTTTTCCAACCGCCAAGCCGCACTGAAGACGGAAGCGGCCAGTGTGAAGGCAGCCGTTGGCGTCCTCGACCGAGTCAAGGGCATGTCGGCGATGCTGTGCGCTGGCAAAGAGACCTACCTCCAGGCCTCGCAGAACGGCAAGTTGTGGCGTTGCTCCAACGAGACCATCCCTCTCCCCGTGTACGAAGGCATCGTCATGGACGACTCGTCCTGGGTCGGCAGCAGTGCCGCAGTGTTCGCGCTCTCGGACGTGAAGAAGGCGTACCCCGTGCGAGGCGAAAACACGTACTACCCGACGGATCTGTCGGCGACCAGCATTGGCGAGCTCATCAGCGAGCTCATCAAGCAGTGCGTGCCCAGCAACGCCGCCGACTCGTTCAGCAAGGCCCTCGTGCCCAGCCTCGTCGGCCTCGGGCTGCTGCTCGGGCTCGCCTGCGGCCTCCGCGCCTACCACCGGTCGATCACCGCGCAGCACCACCTCCAGCAGTCCATCCAGAGCAACCACCACCGCCACCAGGCGCCGTCGAAAGTGGCCGAGCTCGCCGAGGCCGTGCTGGCCACGCCGCATCCGATCCTCGGCGTGATCGTGGAGCTCCAGCAGCTGCTCGAGTGGGTCGTGGAGATCCTGCAGCGGCTCGCACCTCTGGGCGTGGCCTCACTGCTCGCCGGCCACATCGCCCTGCACCGCGACGAGTGGAGCTCCGTGCCTGGCCCGATCGTCAGCCTCATCCTCGGCGTCACGCTGGCGTCGCTCGTCCACATCCTCGTGCTCACGCCGCTCGTGCTCAAGCTCGTGAGCGGCGTGAACGCCTACGCGTCGCTGCCGGCGTTCCTGCCGGCGTTTGGGCTCAGCTTCGGCACGGGCAACGTCGCGCTGGCCGTGCCGCAACTCGCCCACAGCTTCGCCTCGGCCCAAGCCGTGACCAAGTCCATGTCCCAGGTGGGCGTCGCCATGGCCACGGCCGTGCTGCGCAGCGCCAACGCGCTCTACTACCCGCTGGCGATGCTGTTCCTGCTGGAATCCAACCTGCCGGCGGGCGCCGTCGTGCCGCTCACAGCCAAGATGGGGCTCTGGCTGGGCGCGCTGTCGTTCCTGAGCTGCTTCGTGGCGGTGAGCGCCGGCCCGAAGCTCGGGCTCCCGGGCGTGGGCTCGAGCCTCCACCTGCGCGTGATCCTCGTGCTGTTCCGGGCCTGGACCAGCGGCCAGCTCAGCGCGGCGGGCAGCCTGCCGCTGCTCGTGCTGGCCGACGTCGTGCTGGGCCGCGTGGTGGCGCTGGTCAACACGCACGACCACGTGCTGGTCACGCGGCTGCTGGCCGACCACTGCGCCGAGCTGTGCGTCGCGGGCAGTAGCAGCGACAGCGGCGTCGGCGCCTCGCCCGTGTATCTGTAAGATAGTCATTTGATTGATGGATGGAATATAAGATAAGAGGGAGAGCTCGTGGGCGAGCTGTCTCCGCTGTGGACAATGCGTTCTCGTTGGAACAGTCTTAGTTGGTTCCTGCAGTGAAGCGGAACCGAAATGACGATCTGCTTCTGTCAGGAACAAGTTCCAAATGCGACTAACCATGGGTTACGGTCTAACCTGATCATTTGCGTTTCATGCGCACTGCTTTATCTACGCTGTCCAAGTCGGATTGGTGTGCTTTGAGTGCGCGCATGCGGCGACGTCTAAACTACGGATTCGTTTGGTTTTGGTTCCATCAGATTTGGTATAAAATTGTCACCAGTGGGTTGGAGCCCTCAGTCGAAAGATGGTGTTGTTTTGTATCTCTTCACACGGAAACCAGTTCATGATGATGCACACAGCCACACAGTTCTCACATACAGTATCCGCACAGCACTTCCTGCCTGCCGGTCCTATCTCGAAATGGATGAAGACGAGCAGCTCGCTTTCCTCACGTTTCCGCCGACTGGTCATCCTCGCTCGGGTCAGTCCGCCTCCTCCTAAAACCGACTCTCCCTGTGATTGGCTGATTTTAGTCCTGCTGGGGTTTTTTGTTCCGAACCGGTCCCCCTGTTGGAACCGAACCGCGGAACCGTCTGGCAGAGTGGTTGGCTGGGCTTCAAACCGCCGCCTTTCGCTCGCTGGGTTCCGTCGGACGTCGGAGCTGCTCACATTCTCCATTGAAAGTCGTCCGAATCCATCATGGTGCGTGCGCGCGCGTGGCTTTTCTCCACGGACAGCGGCGCCTAGCGTCCGCAGCGCCACCTGCAGCATGTAGCGGCGTCCACGCTGCGTGTGCTGGTGGCGTTACGGTGCTCAGAGCCGCTGTCTAGCCGTCGGTATTCATCGAGAAAGTACAGCACCGACTGACGTGTTTTGCTGTTTTTTTTTTTGATAATGCAGTCGAAGAAAGTCGCTAAGAAGGAAGTAGAGGAGGTTACCCGCGTTGGTCCATCGCTGAAGGACGGCGAGCAGGTGTTCGGCGTTGCCCACATCTTCGCCTCGTTCAACGACACCTTCGTGCACGTCACCGATCTGTCGGGCCGCGAGACCATCGTCCGTGTGACGGGTGGTATGAAGGTCAAGGCCGATCGTGACGAGGCTTCGCCGTACGCGGCCATGCTTGCCGCCCAGGACGTGGCGGCCAAGTGCAAGGAAGTCGGTATCACTGCTGTGCACATCAAGGTGCGCGCCACCGGTGGCAACCGAACCAAGACCCCTGGTCCTGGCGCGCAGTCGGCCCTTCGTGCGCTTGCTCGTAATGGCTTGAAGATCGGACGTATCGAGGATTGCACCCCAATCCCAACGGACAGCACCCGCCGAAAGGGTGGTCGCCGTGGTCGTCGTCTCTAAGCGAGACGCTGTCGTCACGCGACCCAGTTCCAGTCGGCTTGCAGGGGGCTCATCGTCGCGGCTTGGACTGGTGCAGTGGCTCAGTTGCACTTTTACGTGGCTGGGCGGTGCGCTGCGCTTGGACTCAACGCGGCGGCTCGTTGGGAGCCACGGATAGGCTTTTCTAGTCGATAATTAAATGGATTCCACCTTTGACTAGGGACTTACCGCTCGCTAGCTCTCTCTTTGGATCGCGCTGGTGAGACCTTGGCCAGTGGACTCCACTACTGGATCATGTGCGTGCATTCACAGACATCGCGGGCACAAGTTGGTCACCCCGCAGCTAAAATAGCCACAGGACTCTGAGTCCTGGACTCATCAGAAAAAGCTCCCAGTTCGCCTCGTGGGGGCGATGCGAAAGACCCAGGTGCGGCCAGCGAGCACACCCAGCCATGCTTTCCCGTCACCGCAGCGCCCGTCTACTTCGAGTCTCCATGTTGATGTGTTCGAGCTGACGATAGAGTGGAGCGGTCGCTACTCGGTTGAGAAGACCCCGCGCTGCATGCAGCGACAACCGACTGCCGTTCAAGCGCCACTGCTGCTTGCGCGTTTTGGCTTGTTAGTACGCCGCTCGCGACGCTACTCACACCTCTGCTGATGCAGTTGATGCCTCTCAACGATCCGTATCCCAGCTGCCGACGCAACTTCCTGCGCTTGTGGCTGCGCGATGCAGTCATCGGCTTCTTCGTCAACTGCCAGGTCGACACATATACCTCCCAGAGCAGCGGCTGCCACTCGCTGGGCTGATGCTGGCGAACGTCGTCCAGGGCTTCACGGCATCCTGTGCCGTCCACGCTCGTAGGCGTCTTCCCGATCCCCTTCGTCTCCGTCGCGGCAGCTCCGGTTCACGCCGTCGTTGGCTGGAGTGTGTTTAAACGGCTGCTGTTTCCTGTTGAGAGAGACCCTATTCGCAGCCAACAGACGCAGGAGAGGCTGCGTCAGGTGATGAGACTCATCGGCTTCAACACGATTCTGCTGTACGTGAACAACTCGCTCACCGTCGCGTTCTCGAAAGTTCCCAACGAGTACCAAGTCGTGATGGCCGTTCTTCTGTAGCTCATCAAGCTCTTGATCACGGGTCATCACTGGAAGCTCGGGCATATTGGCACGATTCGCTCGAGCTGGACATCCGCGGAGACCTTGCCACGGCTCATGCCGCCTCTGGCGCTCGCTTCTTCCGCGTATTGTTCACGACGACGTGTTTGCAATCGTCCAAGTCGCCCATGACCTTCTTCGCCGTCGTTGGCTTCTCGCTGCTTCAAGAGCTGATCACAGTACGAGGCTTACGAGCACGCGAGCAGAGTGTGGTGCAGGCTACTGGTAGTTCCCAGGCAATCGATACACACACTGGTTCGTACTACTCGCTGACGTTGACGATGAGTAACTGCTGGTAGGAGTAGGAGTTGGCGTAGCGAGTGATGATGCAGTATGCGCTCAGTGATGCTGAATAACTGCGTGCTCAACGCCCTCAGTGTCTTCAACTTTCCGCTTCTTCACAACGGCCACGATTTCACGTTTCAGTCCAAATGGTTTTCATTAAACGGAACACAAGAGAATCCTCCCTCACGCCAGACCGGTGCGCCTCAGGCGAAGCTGCAACAGCTCTCGCAGCTTTGCTCCTCGCCTCGCGATTTTTAAATAGCAGCTCGATCAGCCCATGGCCGCAGGCTTCAGTTATCCCAATCAGGATGCCGCGAACTGCGCAAGTGCAACCGGCAAGCACCGCAAGCGATGCCTCGCCACCAGCGCCACGGTCTTCCACGTCGAGTCTCGTTGCCAACTCGTTCGAGCTCACGATCGAATGGAGCGGCTGCTACTCCGTTGAGAAGACACTCGCGCTGCATGAGGCAACGAAAGCCAACGCACACTCCACAGTCTCCATCGCCTTTTGGCTTCTAATCACGCCTCTCTTGGCAGTGGCCACGCCTATTCTGCCCGAATTGATCCCTCTTGACGACCCGTATCTCGGCTGGCGACGCAACTCCTTCTTCTTCCTTCGCATTTGGGTGCGGAGTATAGCCGTGGGCACCTTGATCAACGTCCAGATCGACACGTACATCCCAGAGAAGCAGCTGCCACTGGCGGCGCGCGTACTGATGAACGCCATCCAGGGCTTCATGGCGGCATGTGCATCGATTCTCATGTCGATCGTCTTCGGCGTCTTCCCGATTCCGTTCGCCAGCGTTGTTGCGGCGCCAGTCAACAACGTCATCGGCTGGAGCGTGCACTTCGTGTTCAAACGACTGCTGCTTCCTGTGGAGAGAGACCCTCTTCGCATCCAGCAGACGCAGCAGCGACTACCTCAGGTAATGAGACTCATCGGCTTCAACACGATTCTGCTGTACGTGTACAACTCGTTCGCCGTCGCGTTCTCGAAAGTCCCGGATGACTACGAAGTCGTGATGGCCGTTCTTCTACAGCTCATCAAGCTCCTGATCACACGCCACCACTGGAGACTCAGCCAGATCGGCACTCGCCACGAGTCGCCCGAGCTGGACATCCGCGGAGACGTCGCAGCGGTCCAAGTGGTCTCTGGCGCTCGCTTCTTCCACGCGCTGTTCACGACAACGTGCTTGCAAACGTCCAAGTCGTCCATAACACTGGTGGTCATCGTGCGTTTCTCGCTGCTACAAGAGTTGGGGGCGATGCGAGGCTTACGCGACCGCCAACAGCGTCTCGTACACGCTACTGCCGAGCTTGAGAACGCCAAGAAAGAGAGTCTCGCACCCCCACGACCCGCCGAACCCCCACGACCCGCCGAATTCTGGGAAGCGCTGGCTTCCATCGCGGGGAAAGCTCGCACTTCGGAAAGAGGCAGATCCCATTTGATCTACTCCGTGTTCCACCAGCGAGCCTACTCGGCCATATCTCTTCTCGTGTCACCTACTGAGTCTAGCTTGCAATGTCTCCCGCGCGAGAACTCGCGGACATCACAGCCGTTGACTGCCCAAGAGGCTGCGTTCTTGGATGCTGCAACACGGCTGCTGCAGTGTCAAGAGTCGACGCTGCTGCGTCTCTATGTGGAGATCTTTGTGCCCATTCTGTACTTCGTTTACGTCGCGCTCGTCCAGAACATGCCAAACATCGACTTCTTGCCAACGCTTCGCATCAGCGATACGCACAGCCTTCAGATGCTTTCGCAAAGGCTCGCCATCCCAGTCGCCGTGAAGCTTGTCTCCTTCGCATTCATCCTTCGTCGCTACTGCCGCGAGCAGGATGGCTTGCGTCAACTGTTGTTCGCTCTACGCAGCACGCGCTCGGTGATGCTCAGCAACTGCGTGCTGAATGCGCTGAGTGTCTTCGACTTTCCGCTTCTCCACAACGGCCACGATTTCACGTTCCAGTTTAAATGGCTCCGCCACCCCAAGTGAGACCAGGACTCCCAGCTCACAGGGCAACACGCACGAGATATCCGTATCACAAGATGCACGGTCGAGGCGAGCAGACTTGAAGCTAATGTGCATCCAAATTGATAGGAAGGGTCAATGCACGTTGAGTTGAACATGTCGGAACCGCCCGTCGGAGAGCTACTGTTCGTTGCACCATGAAGAATGCAGTCTCTTGCTGGTGCTGAATGAGTGTGTACTCGCCATTTTGGCAGACATACCAGGTAAGGCGCCGTTCTACGGGGACTCCTCATGCAAGTACTGCTGACGGATGGTGTAGTAGCCGTCGTACTTTGGTGGAATGTACTCGAACGGCATGATCTTCTCGATGCGCCGCTTGATCTCGAGAGTCATCTTGGCCACAAACGGGAAGGCCTCCAGGTTCTCATCCAACTGCTTGAGACTCGACGCGCCCAGCATCACTGTCGAGACGTTGTCATTGGACGCGGCCCACGCCAACGCGAGCTGCGCCAGCGAACAGCCCAGCTCCGCGGCGATCGGACGCAGCTTCTCGACCTGCGCAACCCGCTTGTTGACGTCTCCAATGAACGACGAAAAGCGCGCATTCGCCAGGCGAGTGCCCTCTGGGATGCCAGCGGCGTACTTGCCCGTGAGCAGACCGAAGGCCAACGGCGACCAGGTCGTGAGACCGAGCTTGTACTTCTTGTGCAGCGACTGAAAGTCGACTTCGACGCGAGTGCGCTTGATCAAGTTGTATTCTGGCTGCTCGACGATGGGTCGAATCAATCCCAAGCGATCGGCGATCTCACAGGCCTCGAGCACATCCGTCTCGTGCCACTCACTGGTTCCCCAATGGAACGCCCACCCTTGGTTGATGATGAAGTTCATGGCACGCACGATCTCCTCCTTGGGTGTGTACTTCTCCTGGCGGTGGCAGAAGAGCACGTCCACGTAGTCGGTACCCAGACGCGTGAGGGAGGCCCTGGCACCTTCGATGAGGTGCTTGCGGCCGAGACCCATCGCATTGGATCCCTGCTTCGTGCCGCCGTACAGCTTGGTGGAGAGGACGATGTCTTCACGCATCCAGACCTTGTCATCAATGCCGCGCTGCAAAACCGTGCCAACGACGTGCTCCGAGACACCGGCGGCGTAGGCCTCCGAGGTGTCCCAGAAGTTGACGCCGTGCTTGAAGGCGTGCGTGAGCAGCTCGTAAGCTTCGTCGACTTGGCTTTCCTGGCCGAAGGAGAAGGTGGAGACGAGAAGGCCGGAGTCGCCTAGGAGGCGGTACTTCATGCCGATCTTACTAGCGAGGGCCATGGCTGCTGGACGGAAGAAGAGCGGAGTGGAGGACGGAGGGAGTGCTTGGAGGCGAAATCCCAAATGAAGAAGATGATTCGCGGACCTTTTGACACTGGGAATCCAGGAGCAATTGGTGATGGTGAGAGTGAATGCTGTGGCGGTCGCTGGCCACCTTGCCTTGATTATAAAGTGGCTACTGTCTGTGTGATTGTCTGCCGATCTTGAGATGTTTTTTGCATGAACAAGTTTACTTGAAGTGGCGAATCGCAATCCTTCGAGAATGATGGTTCGTGTAGCCATTTCTCGATCTGTGACGTGTGACGAAGCCATCAGCGCAAGTCTGGTGATCAATGCGCGACACCAGTATCGGAAACCTAAATCGATACACACACCATGCTAGTCCTGATTGCGCGACTGCAAACGGCAATGCCAACAAAGGAGTGAGACTCTGAGCGACCAGTATGGATCGCCCTCATCCTCATCTCAGATCCTATATTTGTCGGGAGGCCATCCCAATAAAAAACATCCCGGCCCTCGCAAGAGAGCGCCTCCAGCTGAATCGTTCAAACAGAAGTAGTTTGTTGCGTTCGGCATGTGGCGCGTCGTGCCAGCGGGGCCCGCTCTCTCATCCGCACTGCGGCCACCTTCCCATCGCGCGATCAATGTCAAGGTACCAGAGTTCACGGTCGAGTGGACCGGACGCTACTCCGCCGACAAGACGCTGGCGCTGTTCACGTATGCGGCGTCATCCAACAGTCTCCGCATAGCAGCGTGGCTGCTGTTCGCACCGCTCGTCGCGCTTGTGTGTCCGCTGCTACTGGAGTTTCTACCGCTCGACGATCCGTTCGCTGGTTGGCGATCCAACGACAAGTTCCTGCTTCGGACAATGCTTCGTATATCAATGGTTTCCTTTCTCATCGACTGCCAGACAGACCTGTACGTTCCTGAGCAGCGGTTGCCGCGTGCTGCGTTACTGGTTATGAACAGCATTCAAGGCGGGTCCGCGAGTGCTGGGATCGTTCTCGTCGCGACAATCACTGGTGCCTTCCCTGTGCCCTTCACGAGTTCCACACTCGGTCCATGGTATGTGTCGTTTGCCTGGATCACGCGTTTCATTTTCGTGCGGCTGCTGCTTCCTGTTGAGACGGACCCTACTCGCATCCAGCGCATCAAGCGCCGACTGCCACGGGTGATGCAACTGGTCACCTTGAACATATTCATGCTGTTCGTGTACAATCTCTTCGCAGCCGTGTTCACCCAAGCCGGGGAAAAGTACCAAATGGCCATGGTGCTGGTGCTCCAGCTCGTGAAGCTGGCGATGACGTGGCACCAATGGCAGCTTAGCCACATCGATAAAGAAGACATCGGGGACGATTCCTGCGCAAGCGGAGACCTTGGAGCGGCCCACGTCGTTTCTGGCGCGCGCTTCTTTCACGCGCTGTTCACGTCGACATGCCTCCAGAAGTCCAAGTCCGTCGTGACTTTGGCAATCATCATCAGTGTCTCGCTCATTCAAGACACTATGATGTTGTACGCTCTCCACAACCGCGAGAAAAGTCTACGCCGAGCGACCGACGCTCTGGTTCGGGCCAGAAGAAAGAGCCACCCAAGCGTATCATCGCGCACACCAATGCACGAGGAATTGATTTCGATCGCGGAGAGAGTTCGCTCCGGACCAAGACTCGTCGCAACGCACCCCAAACCAAATGGATTGGCCTCACAGAATCAAGGCACGGACGCTGACTCGTCTCCAAATGCTCCCGAGATGGCGTTCTACGACAGCGCGACGAGGCTGCTGCACTTCCAGGAGGCAGTGCTGCTGCGTCTGTACGTGGGGATCTTCGTGCCGTTGGTGTATATCACCTACGTCGCGCTGGTCCAGCACTCGCCTAACATCCAGTACCTCCCAGCGTTCCAGCTCAGCGACTCCAAGAGCCTCGCGACGCTGTGTCGACGAATGGCAATACCAGTGGTCGTCAAGGTCGCCACCTTCCTCATCATGATAAGGCGTCATTGCCGCGAGCCTGGTGGTCTCAGCCAACTCGCATTTGCTATTAGCAGCATGCATGTGGTCGTGCTGGGGAACAGCGTGCTGAACACACTCTGTGTGTTCGACTTCGCCCTTCTCCACAACGGCCACGACTTCACGTTTCAGTTCAAGTGGCTCCGAGGTCAAGTGTAGCGAAGTGTTGCCGCTACTTGGATAACTTTCTAGCTAGACGAGCGAAGTTTGCTTGTTGACAGTAAACTGTGGGTAGAGGACATTGGCGGGATTCATTTATTGACGGTCCATGCGAACGAGGCAATGCACTGCCCACTCACAAACTTTCTTGACGCCGTAAAAGTGGCTAGCTCTCTTGGGCATGTCGGTCTCCACACCGTGCGGTGTTGCGAACGCCGCAACACCCTGTGCTCATTTGCGATTGCCATAAGCACAGCCACGGCGATGGTCCAACGGACGCCAGCCCTTGATTGACGTCAGTGATGATCCAGGAAGCACCAAGCCGCCCCCGACTGACGACACGCAGCGCGTTGGAGCTCACGCGGTCGTATGGGTACAAGCACGATCAGCCTACTGACCATAGGAGACACGCAACAGTAGGTACTGGTTTAGTGACTTCAACCTGATAACGTAGCCATTTTCTGAGAAGCTGCTGGTCATGAACTGCATCCAGGGCTCACTCATGAGTGTTGGGATCTTTTTCGTCGCGTCTATCACAGACGCCTTCCCTGTGCCCTTCACAGTCATCGTCCTGTCTCCGTTTTTCGCCTCTATGGCGTGGATGGTTCGCTTCATCGTCGTGCGGCTCGTGCTTCCTGTGGAGACAGACTCGCGTCCTCGCGTCCAACGTACCAAGCGCCGTGTTCCTCAAGTGATGCGACTCTTCAACCTCACGGTCTTCATGCTCCTCGTCTACAACTTCGTCGCGGCCGGATTCACGCGAGTCGAGGGGAACTACCAACTACGGTGCCTACCGCTCACGAGATGGCGTTGTTCGACAGAGCGACGAAGCTTCTCCAGTTCCAAGAGGCGGTGCTGCTGCGTCTGTACGTGGGGATCTTCGTGGCGTTGGTTAAATTTCAAGCCAAGCCACTGCCGCGAGCCTGGTGGTCTCAATCAACTGGCGTTCGCGCTGAGTAGCATGCACGTGGTCGTGCTGGGGAACAGCGTGATGAACACGCTCTGTGTGTTTGCCTTCGCCCTTCTTCACAACGGCCACGACTTCACCTTCCACTTCAAGTGGCTACACAACCAGCGATAGTATTCAATGTTATCTCCCAGGCGTCACGCTACTCGGACTCAAGCCACGTCAGCCAAAGATTGTCGGAGTGTTCCATCTACGCTTACAGGTACTTCTCACGGATCGTGTAGTAGACATCGCGCGTGGCTGGCGAGTACTCCAGTGGCAGGACCTCCTCGATGCGCTTCTTGATCTCCGGCGTGATCTTGGCCACGATTGGGAACGCCTGCAGGTTCTCATCCAGCTGCTTGACGGTCTTGGCACCGATCATCACCGTCGAGACGTGCTCGTTGGACACTGCCCACGCCAACGCCAGCTGCGCCAGCGAGCATCCGAGTTCCGCGGCGATGGGACGCAGCTTCTCGACCTGCGCGACGCGCTCGTTCATGTCGCCGTAGAAGCCGGCAAAGTGCGAGGCCTCCATGCGGGTGCCAGCCTTCACGCCTTCCGCGTACTTGCCCGTGAGCAGACCAAACGCCAGCGGCGACCACGTCGTGAGGCCGTACTTGTACTTCTTGTACAGCGACTGGTAGTCCACCTCGACACGAGAGCGCACGAACAGGTTGTACTGCGACTGCTCCACGATCGGGCGGATCAGTCCGAGGCGGTCGGCGATCTCACAGGCCTCGAGGATGTCGGACTCGTGCCACTCGCTGGTTCCCCAGTAGAAGGCCCATCCCTGGTTGATCACGAAGTTCATGGCGCGCACAACTTCCTCGATCGGCGTGTGCTTTTCAATGCGGTGGCAGAAGACGACGTCGGCGTAGTCCGTCTGGAGGCGCTGGAGCGAGGCCTTGACGCCTTCGACGACGTGCTTGCGTCCAAGACCCACGGCGTTGGGGCCCTGCTTCGTGCCGGCGAAGATCTTGGCCGAGATGACGAGATCCTCGCGCGTCCAGACGTTCTTCTCGATGCCGCGCTGGAGCACGTGGCCCACCACGCGCTCGCATCCACCCGCGGCGTAGTTCTCGGCCGTGTCCCAGAAGTTGACGCCGTGCTTGTAGGCGTGCGAGAGCAGCTCGAAGGCCTCGTCCACTTGGCTCTCCTGCGCGAAGTTCATGGTGCCGAAGGAAAGCGCCGAGACGAGCAGGCCGGAGTTGCCCAGGAAGCGGTACTTCATGCCGATGCTGCTGGCGAGGGCCGACATTGTCTGGTTGGATATTGTAGGAGAGAGAGCGTGCGCAGTGCGATGCCGATTGCGGATTGGAATACGCGACGCGTGACAAGATCGCACGGATGAGCTCTTGGACAGAGAGTGGCGATCGTTGAAGTGGGGGGTTGTTTGCAGTAAGTAATCACCCAGGAAAATCAGGAAAATCTGGAATGTTGACCGTCGTAATCCGTACCTATTCGGGACATTTTTACGGCATCAAACAGTATTTCTGGGTACAACGTTTACCTCAATTCGTCGTTTTTACGTGCATGGAGGACCTGAACTTCAGGCTGAAGCACCGGTAGAGCCGTGGTGGGATATCTCAGGCGGCGCGTAAAAGACCGTGGAATAGACGCTAATCGAACTTAAATCGAATGTCTGATCAGTCGGTTTTCTTCCACAGGTTCGTGCAGCCATCATACCCCATGCGAAGCGAGCGCGTCGTCAGCAGCCGCGCATTTTATCAAGCTAAGTTGGTTACGCACTGTAAACTTTCCCCGGGGCACGATGTTCGCCCACGAAGCGTCATCTCCGCGCGTGGCTCGCACTCTCGTGAGCTTACGCGCCCCTCCACGTTGACCAAATCTGGCCATTGTGAGCAGTTGCCATTCGCCAAAACGCCCCACAGCGCACGCGACCACACCAATCCTCTCCGACAAACCATCAACCCCAATGGCGACCCCAGCGACCACCGACATGAAGTACCGCTTCCTGGGCAACTCCGGTCTGCTCGTCTCGACCTTCGGCTTCGGCTGCATGGTGCAGGACGACAAGGACACGGACAAGGCCTACGACGTCATGGTCCACGCCTACAAGCACGGCGTCAACTTCTTCGACACTGCGGAGGCCTACGGTGCCGGCGGCTCGGAGCGTGTGTTGGGCAATGTGCTCCACCGCGGCATCGAGGAGAAAGTCTGGACGCGTGAGGATCTCGTCATCTCCACCAAGGTGTACACCGGCACGAAAGAGGGACCCAACGCCGTGGGAATCGGCCGTAAGCACGTGATCGAAGGCGTCAAGGCGTGTCTGCAGCGTCTCCGCACGGACTACGTGGACGTGATCTTCTGCCACCGCGTGGAGAAGTACACACCGATCGAGGAAGTCGTACGAGCCATGAACTTCGTGATCAACAAGGGCTGGGCTCTCTACTGGAGCACGAGCGAGTGGCACGAAACGGATATCCTGGAGGCCTGTGAGGTCGCCGACCGCCTCGGTCTGATCCGTCCGATCGCAGACCAGTCCCAGTACAACCTCCTTTACCGGTCTCAGGTGGAAGTGGGCTTCCAGTCGCTGTACAAGAAGTACAAGTACGGCCTCACGACCTGGTCGCCTCTGGCCTTCGGACTGCTCTCAGGCAAGTACGCCGCTGGTATCCCCGAGGGCTCTCGTCTGTCGAACCCGTACTTCGCCACGCTGATCGGAGACGTCAACAAGCGGGCCGCGCAGGTCGAGAAGCTGCGTCCGATCGCCGCTGAACTGGGCTGCTCGCTGGCGCAGCTCGCGCTCGCGTGGGTCGCTTCCAACCAGAACGTGTCCACGGTGCTGCTGGGCGCGTCGAGCCTGGAGCAGTTGGATGAGAACCTCAAGGCGTTCCCGTTTGTCGCCAAGATCACGCCAGAGATCAAGAAGCGCATTGAGGAGATCGTGCCCTTCTTCTACACGCCACCCACGTACGACGAGTACTACACCATGCGCCAGCAGTACCTCTAGAGAGAAGCTTACACCTAGGTAACTCTCCAGTGACTGAGACGCTCGAATGGATACTCTAGCTTTGTTTGTCCAGAGTCAACTGGAGATGTCTAGGCGCCCCCACACTTTCAAACCTTCAAGACTTGACCCGCGGGTATTAATAGTATTGTGAGCGCTTGCCTTCGTTGCTTCCACGCCTTCAATTGAAGTAGATATTTGTTAGAGCTCACAATCGATCTGAGGACCCAGCATCGCACTGGCTTCGAGGCATTCTTCGAGTCGATTTTCTGAAGTATATTTACCAGATGAGTACCGCAGCACACCTATGGCTTTCCAGTCTCGTTGTTCCTTCGGCATGTGGCGCGTCGCGCCTGTTGGGCCAGCGCTCTCGACCATCGCGCCTTCGCCGACCCGTCGATCCTTCAATGCCAAGCTGCCAGAGCTCACGGTCGAGTGGACAGGGCGTTACTCGGCCGACAAGACGCTGGCGCTGTTCGCGTACGCGGCGGCCTCCACCAACTCGAGCACAGCAGCGTGGCTGCTGCTCACACCGCTCGTCGCGCTCGTGTGTCCGCTGCTGCTGGAGCTCCTGCCGCTGAACGATCCGTTCTCTGGCTTGCGATCCAACGACAACTTCCTGATTCGCACAGCACTTCGTATTGCGATTATTTCGTTCCTCATCGACTTGCAGACAGACCTGTACGTCCCTGAGCAGCGCCTGCCTCGTGCGCAGCTGCTGGTTATGAACGCCATCCAGGGCGCGGTTATGAGCGTTGGGATCATCGTCGTTGCGGCAGTCACGGGGGCCTTCCCGATTCCGTTCTCAGTCATCACCGTCGCTCCGTTTTACCTCGCCTTTGCCTGGTTTGTGCGCGCTGTGTTCGTGCGACTGTTCCTTCCTGTCGAGACGGATCCCGTTCGCGTCCAACGCATCCAGCACCGCCTTCGCCAGGTCATGAGGCTCGTGACACTGAGGGTTGCTATGCTATACGTATACAATCTCTCCGCTGCTGCCTTCGCACAGGTAGGGGACAACTACCAGATCGCCATGGCTGTAGTGCTGCAGCTCGTCAAGGTGGGGCTCACATGGTATCAGTGGCGACTGAGCCACATCAGCGACGACGACAGTGGAGACGTGGTGTCTTTAAGCGGGGACCTCGCGGCGGCCCACGTCGCGTCGGGTGCGCGCTTCTTCCACGCGCTCTTCACAACTGCGTGCCTCCAGAAGTCCAAGTCGATCTTGACCATGGTTGTCATCGTCAGTTTCTCGTTACTGCAAGACACGATGACGCTACATGCTCTCCATCATCGCGAACAAAGACTCGCTGACGCTGCTGCTGAGCTCGCGCACAAGATGGAGAAGAGACAATTGGGTCTACGGCCGGACAACGGGGTTCGAGAGACGATGATGAAGATTGCTGAGAGAACGCGCGTAGTACAAACGCTCGCAACGCCCCTCGCCTCGGCCAATCGGACTTGCCAGCGGCCCCCACAACGACGCGAGTTCCCAGTTTTGACCGCCCACGAGACGGTGTTCTTCGAGAGTGCGACGAGGCTGCTGCACTTTCAAGAGGCAGTGTTGCTGCGTTTGTACGTGGAGATCTTCGCGCCGATCGTGTACATCGCGTACGTCGCGTTGGTTCAGCACTCGCCCAACATCCAGTACCTCCCAGCGCTGCAGCTCAGCGAGTCAAACAACCTCGCGACACTATCGCGACGACTGGCGATACCGCTTGCCTTCAAGATCATCAGCTCTCTGATCATGGTACGCCGTCATTGCCGCGAGCCTGGCGGCTTGAGGCAGCTAGCGTTCGCGCTGAGCAGCATGCACGTGATCGTGCTGAACAGCAGCGTCTGGAACACACTCTGTGTGTTCGACTTTGCACTACTCCACAACGGCCACGACTTCACGTTCCAGTTCAAGTGGCTACGAAGCCATGGTTAGCCCCGTTGTTTGATGACGTTACGCGTCAATCTGTCCCGTCGATACAGACGAGAAACTCAGCGACGAGCGAGACAGTTCTCCTTACCGGACGTGGTCGCCTTCGGTATCAGCGATCTGTGACGTGTGACGCAGCTCCCCGACTTCAACTTGTAACGGTCTCTGGTCAGAGTGGATCTAGAAAGAGAAGGGCCGTCTCGACTACCCCGAAACTAGTCGTGCCAGTACAGCCTCGGGGGCACATCAACTTTTCACCCAGTCAGTGGAGCCGCCATTGAACTCGACGCGAAGAAAAGGAAGGAGGGGCGACCTTATCCTCGCGCCGGTCTCCTATGTTTAGACGAAGAGTGCCGCGTCAGCACGTCGCAACGCCCCTCTCGGCAGCAGAGTCTCCCCGATCGAATCGTCACACCGTCGCTGCTTCTGTTGTGGTCGACATGCGGCGTGTCGTCCCTGTGGGACCACCTCTATCATCCGCACCGCAGCACCCCTCCCCCCGCCGCTCGATCCATGTCAAGGTACCAGAGCTCACAGTCGAGTGGACAGGCCGGTACTCGGCCGACAAGACGCTGGCGCTGTTTGCGTACGCGGCGTCTTCCACCAGCTTCCGCGTCGCAGCGTGGCTGCTGCTCACACCGTTCGTCGCACTCGTGTGTCCGCTGCTGCTGGAGCTTCTACCGCTCGACGATCCGTTTGCAGGATGGCATTCCAACCGCAAGTTCCTGCTCCGCACGGCGCTTCGCACCACCATCATATCCTTTCTCATCGACTCTCAGACAGACGTGTTCGTTCCTGAGCAACGCCTGCCACGAGCTGGCCTACTGGTCATGAACGCCGTTCAAGGCGCACTCATGAGCGTCTGCGTCATCCTGATGACTACAGTCACAGGCGCGTTTCCTGTACCCTTCACCCTCATCACTGTCGGCCCGTTTTACGGAATGTTCGCCTGGATAACCCGATCGCTCTTCGTGCGGCTGCTGCTTCCTGTAGAGACAGATCCTATTCGCATCCAGAGAGTCAAACGCCGACTGCGGCAAGCGATACGACTCGTCAACCTGAGAGTTTTCATGCTGTACGTGTACAACCTCTTCGGCGCCGCCTTCATCCATGTCGGGGAAGACTACCAGGTCATCATGGCGCTGGTGCTGCAGCTCATCAAACTGGCGTTGACGTGGCTGCAATGGAAGCAGAGCCACATTAGCGACGGCGATAACAACGACGACTTGGATGCGAGCGGAGACTGCGCAGCGGCCCACGTCGCGTCCGGTGCGCGCTTCTTCCACACGCTCTTCACGACAGCGTGTCTGCAGAAGTCCAAGTCGGTTGTGACCATGGCAGTCATCATCAGCTCCTCGCTGCTGCAAGACACGTTAACACTGCACACGCTCCACGACCGCGAACAAACTTTAGCTCGGGCGGCCAGCGCATTCGCTCGCGCCAAAGACACGAGTCAGTTGAAACTGCCGTCTGCCACAGCATTACGAGAGGAATTGCTTTCGATCGCAGAGAGAATTCGCTCAGCTCCGAGAGCCAACCAGTCCAGCGTGGGGGCGCCAACGCAGGCGTTGCTCGGACACGCGGCACCGCTGCTGACCGCTCCCGAGATGGCGTTTTTCGAGAGTGCGACGAGGCTTCTTCAGGTCCAAGAGGCAGTGCTGCTGCGCCTGTACGTGGGGATTTTCGTGCCGTCTCTGTACATCGTGTATGTCGCACTCGTTCAGTACTCGCCCAACGTCCAGTACCTCCCTACGCTTCATCTCGGCGACTCCAACGATCTCTCCTCGCTGTCTCGACGACTGGCGATACCAGCAGTCGTTAAAATCACCACCTTTCTCTTCCTGCTGCGTCGCCATTGCCATGAGCCTGGTGGCCTAAGGCAACTGGCGTTCGCCCTCAGCAGCATGCACGTGATCGTGCTGAACAGCAGCGTCTGGAACACACTATACGTGTTCGACTTTGCGCTACTTCACAACGGCCACGACTTCACGTTCCAGTTCAAGTGGCTACGAAGCCACGATTAGCTTTGATTGTCTTGTCATTATCAGCAGTATGTATACAGTAACACACTACTGAAGTCTCTGCTTCTCACCAAATGACGTCGGAGCTCCTGGTGTGCAGCAATGTCTACTGCTGCAAGTACTTCTCGCGGACGGCGTAGAAGAAGTCGCGCGACGGGGGCTCGTACTTGAACGGAATGATCTCGTCGATGCGCTGCTTGATCTCCGGCGTGATCTTGGCCACCAACGGGAACGCCTTGAGGTTCTCGTCCAACTGCTTCAGGCTCGACGCGCCGATCAGCACAGTCGAGACGTGCTCGTTGGAAACGGTCCAGGCCACCGCGAGCTGCACGAGCGAGCAGCCCAGCTCCTCGGCGATCGGACGCAGCTTCTCAACCTGCGCGACGCGGTCGTTGATGTCACCCACGAGGCTCGCGAAGAACGCGTTCGACAGGCGAGTTCCCTCGGGGACACCAGCGGCGTACTTGCCCGTGAGCAGTCCGTTCGCCAGCGGCGACCACGTCGTGAGGCCGTACTTGTACTTCTTGTACAGCGACTGGTAGTCCACCTCGACCTGGGATCGCACGAACAGGTTGTACTGCGCCTGGTCCGCGATCGGACGCGCCAAGCCCAAGCGGTCGGCGATCTCGCAAGCCTCCAACACGTCCGCTTCGTGCCACGCACTCGTGCTCCAGTAGAAGGCCCAGCCCTGGCTGATCACAAAGTTCATGGCCCGCACGATCTCCTCCATGGGCGTGTACTTCTCGATACGGTGGCAGAAGATGACGTCCACGTAGTCCGTCTGGAGACGCTTGAGCGAGGCCTTGGTGCCTTCGATGATATGCTTGCGGCTGAGGCCCTTGGCGTTCGGGCCTTCCTTCGTGCCGCCGTAGATCTTGGTGGAGATGACGAGGTCTTCGCGCGTCCACTCGTTCTCCTGGATGCCGCGCTGCAGCACTTCTCCGACCACGTTTTCCGAGTTCAGGTAGTTCTCGGACGTGTCCCAGTAGTTGACGCCGTGCTTGTAGGCGTGCTTGAGCAGCTCGTAGGCGTTGTCCGAGTTCTTGACCATGGCAAAGTTCATGCAGCCGAAGGAAAGCGCCGAGACCAGCAGGCCCGAGTCGCCCAGGAAGCGGTACTTCATGCCGATGTCGGTCGTCGTGGGGGCGGCCATGATGGTACAGTAGCGACGGGAGGAAGAGAGTGAGTTGAGAGTCGAAGTGTCGAGGACAGAGCCAATTCAGGAATGGCAATGGAGACCAGCTCCTCCGTGCAGGCCATGAGCAAGATCCTCGACGCACTGTGCAGCCAGGAGAGTGCTTGCCCTTTGTCCAAATTGTAATCATCACTGTGTGGGGAGATCTTGAAGTTGGCCTTGCTCGCAAGTATACATTTATAGAGGTTGCCAAACATCCTTGCCTAGGCGTGATGTTGAGTTGATACCAATCACATTTAACAGTTTATCCTCGTGGGCAGGTTCTGGTTCTCAAGACCAGCTGTCGTGATTACAATTTGGCAAAGGAGTAAGCCATCGTGACTCGGCCGCTTCACTCAACCCCGACGAAGGAGTCGACAACAGACTTCAAGTCCCTGTTATGAAAGTGCTCGACAGGGAATTGAACCCCTTTTAAGGCGTTCGCTGAGCTCTCCCGGCCATCAGAGAGTGCGATTATGACGCAGTTTGTACTTCGAAGTATACAGTGTACCTAGCTCAGAATCTTCCCAGAGCGTACTCCCCAATCGACCCAGGTTTCGACTTCGATCTGCTCTCGCATCTTACACTTCTCAGCCCCAGTACAGTATGGCAGCCACTACGACGGATATTGGCATGAAATAGGATCCAGACGCGCGGCAGGAGCTCACGCAGACGCCCGCCCAGGACGTCGCCCACTTGCAGCAGTTTATCAAGCAGAATCTCTCCCACGTGGACGCCAGCGCCGTCACCAAGACGGACCTTTGTATGTACTCGATGACGAAGGACGAGCACTTCATCCTGGACTTTGTGGATGCGCCGCGTGATGGCAATGCCGCGTCAAACGACAAGAAACTGGTCCTTGGCGCCGGCTTCAGCGGCCACGGCGCCAAGATGACGCCCGTGATCGGCAAGATCCTCTCGAGCCTGGCGCTGGAGGGCGAGACAGAGTACCCCATCGATATGTTCGCACTCGAGCGTCTCAGATAAAGCTGCAGTAGATTCAAGTACCAAAACTGAGGAT
>JAADXN010000393.1:0-25036 GCA_023337875.1 Pythium apleroticum | reverse complement strand
CCCCCCCTCACATGTCACAGGGATAAATATCGTACTTAGTCGAGATTCCACGTTGAAGACAATTCTGGAATGCGTGAATAGTACCCCATGAGACGGGGTCACAATTTCTGCGAAGAGCTCCACAAAGAACAGCAGCGACGACGCAGTTGGTGAAAATGCTCAAGCGATCGACACGAGCGCTCGTGCGCGCGGCCACACAGGCGGCGCATGAGGCGCGTACTGCAAGTGCATTCAGTCAAGTGAATGGACGCACTGTGGAAATGCTACTGCAGACGAATGGAACTAAGGTACGCAAGCGTCATGGGCAGCTACACGCAGTGGATGGCCAAAATGGATCTTGTTGCTGACGGCGGTGCGTACACAAGGCTGCGGTGTTGAGCCAAGCAGTACAGATCGACGAGCACTCGCAGCGCGCTAGCTATGCAGTGCTTGCTGCAGCTACCGCGGCGATGGTCACAGCGGCCTGCGTTGCGGAAGACGCGAAGTCGGAACCAGCACCGGAGAAGGTGAGACGATGGCGGACGCAAGTACGGGTCGGATCCCTGGTGGCGCTTTACTGACGCCGCTGCATTGACGTGCAAAGCCGCTGGAGTACGCTGAAGTTGTGGATTTGCTCCGCGAACAAGTGTCCGAGTTCCGCGCGACGCTCAAGAGCACCGAGTCGCGGATCCCGAAGTCGTATCCAATCCAGAAGATCGCGATTTCTCGTACGCACGCGCCGAACGGCGTGTCGACGATCCGCATCGAGTTCGTGTGTCCACCGTTTGTGGACCAAGAGGCCATTCTCGGTCGCTTCTTGTTAGCGCTGCAGAAGAAGAAGGCTGAGAAACCGAGCGAGATCGAGGTTGTTGCCGTGGAAGGCGGGAGTGACGCCGACAAGAAGTCGATTGTCGAGTCGTACGACCAGCCCTCAGTCACGTACTTGTACGCGAGTGGTCACGGATCGTTCCAGTTCGTTCGAGATACGTCCATGCAAGGCAACAAGGGCACCAAGTTTGTGTTCTACAAGGATGAGCACCTCACGCCCACGGAGGTTGAGGCCGTCGTGGACGCTTACAAGGAGCTCTACTCGTACCCGAACGTCCACTCGTTCTTCAAGTTCGAGCGCGACCAGACGCGACGCAAGATGCTGGTTGACAGAGGCCAGAAATCGCCGGCTCTGAACGGACCTGCGAACTCCAAGGTACCATCATATCTTACACGTGGCAACTGTCGACCGTACCCACTGATGCTGACTGCTGCGCATGGAGTAGGAGGAAGCCATCCAGCAGCTGCAGGGCCTTGGAATTGACGTGTTTGAGCCGAACAACGGCGCGGATTCCCTCAACTGGGACAGCCTGGTACGCGTGGAAGATGGCTTGCTAACGGAGCATGTTGTGGGACTGACTGTGTGGTTCGGGACTGCATTGCAGGCTGGCTACGACGAAGTGAAGCTGGAGATCGAAGACACGGTGGTTTTGGCGCTGCAGAATCCGGAGCTGTACGACCAGATCGCTCGAAAGACGCGCTGTCGCTACGAGAGCAACCGGCCTCGCGCCGTGCTCTTTGAAGGACCTCCAGGCACGGGCAAGACTCTCAGCGCGCGGATCATTGCACAGCAAGCGGGGATCCCAATGATCCACATCCCCATCGAAAGCGTCGTGTCCAAGTGGTATGGCGACAGCGAGAAGAAGATGTCGGCGATTTTCGACGCCTGCGAGAAATTCGACGGAGCAATCATCTTCATCGATGAGGTGAGTCTGCGGCATGGAAACTGCTGCTGCTTGGGTGTGGCTGGAAACTGATTGCAGCATCCTGTCGTGTTGTAGATTGATGCGCTCGCTGGCGATCGATCGGGTGGTTCCATGCACGAAGCCTCGCGCCGTATTCTCTCCGTGCTGCTGCAGAAAGTGGAGGGTTTTGCCTCTGCGAAGAAGACGACGGTGGTTTGCGCGACGAATCGGTTCGTTTCTCTTCGCAGTTTTTGCTGTTTTCGTGGAGAATCATGCGGGAGCTGATAATTTGTGGTTGAACAGCAAACAGGATCTCGACTCGGCGTTGATCAGTCGCTTCGACTTGAGCATTCGCTATGAGTTGCCGAATGAGCGCACCCGTCACGCTGTCTTTTCTCGGTGAGTCTGATCGCATCGTGTCGGACATTTGACGACTTCTGACATCATACTTACACGAGTAGGTACGCGAAACAACTTGCGGACGTGGAGCTAGCGCAGTTGGCTGGGATCTCGGGCGGGCTTTCGTGCCGTGATATCAAAGAGGTACGTTCGTGTTTGTCCCCAGTACGGAGATGACTCGTTGAGTAACGATGCGGGCTCCAGATCTGTGAGTACGCCGAGCGCAAATGGGCTTCGAAAGTGCTGAAGAAGGAAGTCACTGAGGAGCTCCCTCCGCTGCAAGCTTACGTGGACGCCACGAAAATTCACGCTGTCGGAATCCACACGCAAGGTCCACGCGGAGACGTATTCGAAGCGTAGCACTCTTGACGAAATGTTGTGATTTGAATGCATGGGTCAGTTTTGGAGACGATCTTGACGCCAGGAGTCGTTCAGCTTGCTGTGATGGCGTTGGTCTCCAGTTCTCTGATGCGTTGGTACTGCTGGTGAAGGTCTGTTGCGAGCTCTTTGAGCGAAGGCCCAATGCTTGCTGCGTATCAACATGAGACACTGCGCGCAAAGCCAAAGTACCCACCGCACTTACTTTGCAAAGTCAGAGCAATCTTCATGAACTGCTGTGCCTCGTCAAAGGACTGGCATCGATGCTGCTGCACTCCCTGCCGCCCCATCAGTGTCAGTGAATGTTACCTGCCTCCCAATTTGGCTGGTTTCTCACCATGTTCCATGCCTTGGAGATGAACCACTCGGCTTCCAAGTCGGGGAACTTGCAGTCCACACTGCCAGCAAGTTGAACAAGCTGTTCAAACCACTCGAATGCTGCGCTGCGCGATTCGGCGAGTGTGATGAGACGACGAAAGATGTAGCTTAGCTTGTCTTCTGGGACGGCGTCACCCTGCAGAACAAGCTGCAGGCTATTACGATGAGTGAGTTTTATGTTAACATCCTTTGTTGAATGTATCCCGAATACCTCAGCTTGAACAATTCGCTTGCAAGGGCACGATAGCTCTTTCGGACCTGCAGCCACATTCGTCAGTGGTGGTGCGCACATGACAGCCTGATCATGGATGTACCCCGTTTGCTTCATCATAGTGCGCCGCGTGGAGGATCAGTTCTACAGCAGGGACGAGGGTGAGTGACCAAGGATTGAGTGAGCTACGTGGAACGTGTGGAGCATACCTCCCAACTCGATGCAGTTGTCGGCATCGCGGAACGTGTTTTCGTGGCAAAGACTTCTCAATGCGTCGATGTCTGGGTCGTACAATCGTAATCGCACAGCGAGCTCGCACTTCGTCTTAATAGAAAGACCTGTCAATGAGTGAATCAGAGTACACCGACCGATATTTCAACTCACCACGAAATCAGTTTGGCTGCTCGTTCGATGAGACGGAGTGTTGTTGGCGCGATCGATGATGGCGAGCAAGTCTTCGAGGTGGGTGCGATCACAAGACTCGAAAGACGCCATTTCGGTGCTTAGAGCAGCGATCAAGCACTCGAGTTCACGCCCCGAGATCGAACAATCCTCACCAAAAACTCTGGATGCCAGAACCGCGAAGTCTGCCGCTCGCACGTAGAGAGCCCCATCATTGCAGCTGCGAGCAACGTTGAAGCTACAGGATATTTGAATGAGTCTCTCGAGGAATTGCCGGACATGAACTACTGTAGACATACCTCGTCGCGTAGAACCACACAAATGCAGCTTGCGGTGCAAACTCCTCGAAGTTTGTGCTGGTTACGAACTCGGCTGACTTGAGGAAGAGGTCGGCATACTTCAGCAAACTGTTCGCAAACGAAGTAGTAGCGGGCGATTCGTCGCCTGCTGGCTTGGATGCAGTTGTACAAGCCAATGCAAGCTGGGCTGTGTTCTGGAGAAGCAATCCGAGGGGTAGCCCGTCGACCTTCGAGTCGCTCTCAACGAAGAGGCAACATAGCTCGTCCATGATGAAGAGGCAAGTGTTATCTTGCCCGCTTGAGTGAGCTGCATAACCGTAGGCGATGAGGTCGTGGGGTTTGAAGTCTTGGCGTTCTTTCACATGATGGATGATTTCTTGGACGGCAACACTGTCGGCATCGGCCATTGCCAAGGAAGCCTCGAACATCGAGAACAGCGACGCCTTCGATGGATCTGTACGCAATGCCTCTTGTGCCCACTTCAAACTCTCTGCGACTCGCCCCGCTTTGAGCATCGACGCGGCAATCAGTCTAGTACATTGGTGTGAGATCCTTCCCTATCCACAAACCGTGAGTGACGTCGTACCGTTTGAAACTGGCCGACTCCTGGGAAGTTAAAGCAAGATCGACACCCAGCTCCGCCCACATCGCACATTCCTGAGGTTTGTTGATAGCACCACCTGTCAGATCAAGCTTTCATCCCAACAATGAGATACGCAAATGAACCTCGCTGCGAGCCGCGCTCAGAGCGACTTCTGCTGCATCGTAAACTGTTTGCTGAATGCGGACTGAAATGTCGACCACGGGGCTGGTTTTTTCAGCACAAATAAACGATTGTATGTTAGAAGAGCATTCGCTCCAGCCAGGGTAATCTTGGTCTTACCTCGGCGAGGTTGCGATGATTCCACCAAGTCGACGCAACTCTCGGATTGCCTGTACGCGATGGTGTTGGAACTCAGACGCAGCAAGACAGCACGCGAGATCCAAGCCGATCTCCAAAACGTGGTCTCCGTAATGACGTTCGAGCTGTCGATAGAGGTTGAGCGAGTCGTCACTAAGGTCATTTGCCTCTACAAACAACCGAACACCGACAATGGCGGAGACCACATCGTCACGTTGGAACAGAAGCTTGAGCACAGCCGTAGCTTTGTCGTTCTGCTGTTGGCGAAGATACAGCTTGAGCATCGTGATATGAGCTGAAGGCTCCTTCAGCGATCCAAGTAGAGCAAAGCAAGCTTCGGCCTTCGCAACATCGCCAACGGCGCTGACGGAATCGAGCAGGCATGTGAGAAAACCTCGCTTGAACGGCGGAATCGTCGAGTCATCTTCCATTTCATTGTGCGCACTGTCCATCGCATCACAAAGTCGAAGCGCCTCCTCAGCGAGCACCACTCGATCTGCGTGCTGCTCTCGTCGCCCCCATTCATCCAAGAGCGCTTGAATCAGCTCCAGCAGCGCCTTGCCGTTGCCAAGCATGTACGGCAGAAGCATCTGCAGCTCGTGAAGAGTCTCGATGATCGTGTTGGCGGCTGAATTGTCGGAATTGAAGGCCTGCAACAGACGAATCGCACGTATGCGGTCCACACTGAAGTCCCACAAGTCCTGTAAGATTTCTTCCAGCTCGACTGCACCCTTGAACCGCGTCAGACACGCAAGTCCGACTCTTCCCCAGATCACATTTGCGTTGTCCAAGGCATCGCTGCTTAACATCAGGTACTCAAAACACTTTTCAGTGTCGGCTGCGGCAGTTTCCAGGAGCAACGAGCCCACGCGGCCGTACGATCTGAGGACGTCCAAACAGTCGTCGATGACGACGCTCTGGTGGCGGTTGTTCGCAGCACTGTCTTCGTGGCCACTTGTTGAGCACGCAAGTGCGAGGCCCATCACACGCGCCGCCATAAACCGCACGAAGAGAATCGGAAACCGCGCTCCCGCACAAGCCCCTTCTCCGGCATCGTCCTTGGTGGTCCTCTGGAAGCTCTTGAACGTCGCCCGAGACGCGTTGTACAGCACGATGCCCGCCTCCATCAATTGATCGGACGCGAGCACGACCACACGCTGCGAGGAAATCGCTTCAATAGCTGAGTGCAGTTGCTTCGCGTCTTCTTCAACCTCCTTGACCTTCGAGTGGACGTCGCTGCTGTTCTTGGCATCATCCAACGCGCCTCCCAACGCCTCGAGTGACGACACGGCCTTGTCTACTAGCATTACTAGCGCAGCACCCCGCGGATTCTCCATATTCACCTCCACGCACGCGCTTCTTCCTTGCTCGTTGTCCTTCGTCTTCTTCGTTTCCCTTGCTTGGCCTTCGTTTCTGTAGGTGGCTTCCAACTTTTCCGCCCTACTTTGAGACCTTCATTCTTCCTTGGTTGACTTCAACCTATCCTATACCAGTAGACACTGAAAAGGCTTAAGTTCGCACAGTATTGGATTGTAGAGGTCGATTGAAAAGCCGAACACGCAACGTGGCGAAGAGGAGGCAAATATGAGCGCGAGTATGAGCATGACGAAGGCGATGCGGTGTGCGGCATTGGCCCTCATCGTTGGAACAGCTCTGTGTGCGGCGGCGCCGAAGGTGGACATCCGCGTGATCCAGCGCCCACGTATAGATCCCCCGGCTGGCGAGGCGTCTGGGCCGATTCCATTCCGAGCGCCGGCGGATCCGGCAGGTAAAGTGGATCAAAAACGGGATGTTGTGAACAAAATGTGGCTCACGCGCTGTTACGGGGCAATCCAGGACCCTTTTCGAGCTATGTCGACTCGGTTGGCTGCTTGAAGAACATCGAAGTGGATTTCGGCGCTCAGCGGTTCGTGGTAATGGGATGGAAGGACACGATGCCGTGACTGACTCGTTATGAATGGCGACGATTTCAGTGGTCTGCTTGATATCTGCCATCTCAAGAACGTCACTTTCGTCGAGATTCCGCCGCCAATTGCTCCGAGCAGCGAGAGTTCGTCGTCTAGCGATACGGATTCGACGCCTGTGGAGTCCCCGCAGCCTACCCGAAAGATCCTCGGGTGAGTTCCTCGCTCATGGCAGCGAGACGAGGGTGCCTGTTCCAACTCTAACTCTTTCCTCTGTGCACAGCGTGTTCCGGGGCTGGAAGATCGATCCTATCTACAAGCAGTTCAAGTACGAGGAGTTTGACGACGGCGATCTCTGCGGGGAGTACGGCGTGGAGCGCCTCACGGTCTCTGTGGAGCTAGTGCGTTCACCGCAGCACGATGTGACGCCGCGTGCGTATGATGTCAAGCAAGTCACGGCGTGCAGATACTCTCTCAAGGTCGAATCCTACTTCCCCGAATGGGAACTCTACGCGCCGAGTGGCATTCACACGCCCGGAGTGGTTGACATCAGCGACGCCAACGAAATGCTGCCTAAGATTTGTGGCGAGATGAAGTGCCAGTACAGCCACGTTAGCGGACGAGTCACGGCCGTCGAGCACGAGATTCAGTCGATGAAGCATACACTGGAAGAATTGGTGGCGGCAGACTCGACATCAGTCGCGAAGCTCAGCCTGTCGACGGTGTCGAGTATCATCCAATCGTCGACCGATGTCTTGGAGAAGGCACTCGAGACGCTTCAAGCAATTGAGGAGCTGGAGAAGGATTTGGAGCAGACACGCCGGATTGCACTTGCTGTTATCGCTGACAAGCAGCCTGCTGTGTCCGAACAAACAGAAGTCGTCGCGTCAAGCTGATAGGGGAAAGAGAAAGCGCGAGACGAGAAGAAATGGATTGTCTTGACATAGGAGGTTGTCGGTTGGATCGTGTTCCTCATTTAGCACCAAGATTACATTACGAGTGCACATACGGCAAGAGCTGATACCCGAGGAGCTTACATGATTCCATCTGCGTATGATATCTCGCTGTATGGGTACGCCACGCATGAGGACGCGTTGAAGAGGCGCAAGAAAGCGCTTGAAGACGAGCTACGAGCCTTCGAGGAACGTCGGCGTCGTAGGTTGCAACAGAGCCGTCGGGAAGCGATCATGTAAGTGCACGTGGAACAAATGGCAGATCGTCAATGGAGCATCACGCTCACACGATTGCAGGAAGCAAGCTCAACACATCGGATCTCTCGTGAAGCAGCTGCAGGTGGGTCGTGCGGGAATACTTGCATCGACATACTGCAGGGTTCTCACGAAGTCTCGTCTAGGAGCCCAAACCTGAACCAGCGCCACCAGGCGTTGATGCCACAAAGGATGACCTGCAAAGGGATCCATCGCTCCATTGGATGCTGGCAAGAGTTATGCAGCAAAACGATGAACTGCAGTCCATGCTCAGAAATCAGGTCCTGGCGCCGACGTGAGTGGGTTTTGAGAGGAGATGGTGATCGGTGCGTTCTTACTGTCGTGGATGTGTCTTTGCGACTGCAGACTCAGCACGCCGTCGAGCATCCTAACACGCTTCAAGCAAGAAGAGCCGGACAAACTCGAGGAGACAAGAGAGGCTGAGGATGCATGCAACTATGACTCGGCTCAGAGTCGTAAACCTTCAACAGAAACGTACCCGACGCCACCCGTTAGGAAAGCGCAGGCTCAAGCTTCTCCATGGAATGTGGTGGAGAATCTGCCCAAAGTCGAGTGGACCGAACACGACGAAGAGGTCAGTTTCACATAGAAGAATCTAGTGGCGGGCTGGTGGCAGCGTTAGCTCATTCGCTACTCTTCAGCTGCTTGAAAAGCTATTAAGCGGGGACGTGGATGAAAGCCAATTCCTCCCGCTTCCGGGTGCGTTACCTGAACATGCGAATGGCGACGAAGGATCCACCGATGCCGACGTCGGCGCCTTATTGCAGAAGAAGAAACAACAGCAGGAGGAGCGAATCGAAAGTCGACGAAAGCTCTCGCTACTATTCGAAGCCTCTTCACTGGCAAACGGTGCAGGTATTCGTCGGCCACGATGGCGTATCGATCAAGACATTGAAAACGGCGTCGTGAAGCCTTTCGATGATGATGGTGCTGCCAGCGAGTTGCCGATGCCACCAGGCCAGGTATTCCGTTCAGGCGTTGTGGCCGTGCTTACTGTCATCGAGTTACAGCGTTTGCTGCGTGAGAAACGCCTTCGAGAACGAGACAAATGCATGCAGGTAAGCATCTGAGCTAGGCCGGTAACACGGCCAGTAGAAAAGCTGAGCGATTCTTGCTGGATAGGACATTGACGCGATGTTGAATGTGTACTTCGACGCCACGCGTGTGTGGCTGGCAAAGCTCGTCAAAACGCCCCTTCTCTCCATTCTCCAAGATCCCACGCTGGATATCGATGTCAGCGCCAAGACCGGCATTTTTCAAGGATCAAAGGGCTTTACGAAGTGGCTGGGCGGGCACAAGGCATCACCAACGACGGTGGCCCCGAATTCAGGGCAGGCAAACAAAAAAAATGCAGCGGGATCTGAACAGGCGAAGCTTGTGAAGCTCAAGGTTCGTGTGAAGGGTGTGGTAGATGCTGTCGTCAAGGCGATTGAGAGAGCGGACGTACCGCACGGGATACTCGAGTTTTGGAAGAGACTCACTCGTGACGGCGTCTACTTTCCTCCAACGGTATGTGCCTTCATCATGACTCGACTACACGCACACACACAACCTCACGCACACCCTCCATGCGATAGTATCCTTTGTTCCCGACAGAACGAGTTGCACTCGATCTTGAGCTCGGAGCTACGCGAGATACAGCCAACGTGGCTCCGTCTGGCCACACTCGTTTCCAGATCATACTCGTGAACTTTGTGCTACTCCGTATCTTGATCCCCCACGTCGTCATGACCCCATGGAGCGTCGGTTTGGGAAGCAGCGCTGGAGGAAGCGCGAGCAAACAGAAAGTAATCTCGAAGAACTTGCAGAACGTGGCGACCGTGTTGTACGCGATCGTATCGAAACTTTCACCACTACCACCTATCACGAATCCCGAAAGTGGTATCTCTCTGCGTCTTGGTATGAGACGGCGTTCAATTGAGGTGGCGCCAAGCCAACCCAACAACCAAACGGAGAACCAGTCACAACCCGAAGGTGCGACGGACAGCGTGCGAGAAGACAGCAAGCGGTTTGGGTCCATCGAAGAGCTCCACGCGATGCTCATTTCGGACAAGCTCTTCCCTGTCGACAACTTGAGGACCTTTGTTGACGAGCAGCAACGCCGACTGCGAGACGCATTCTCCTCACTGGAAGCCAAACTCCACCCTTCTTCTCACGATGACGGCCCAACAACAGAATAATTTATTCCCATTTTGATATTTCAATGGCAGTCACGAACACGCATCACTCCACCCTTGCCTTGACATCGAAACAGCAGCGACGCTGCAAGCCGCCAGATCGCTAGTCCTTGTGAAGCCACGCGGTGAGAGCATACTCGGCGCGATCACTCGACTGCGCACGTGCCGAGGAATGGCTTGGCGCTTGAGCTTGCGCGGCGTTCCGACGACTACCGGAGCCACTGGATGCGCCTCCAAACACGCTTGTGATGGGCTTGCCGTGTTGGTTTGACGCACGCGACGACTGGGCTGCGCGCTTGGTGTCTTTCGGAATAAAATAGTTGGTCAGCTTGCCGGTCTCATCGTAGCCACGGCGGCAAACGGCATGGTCCGATGGCTGCACAGGCGGTTCATGAGACGGCACGAGGTTGTAGTTGCCGTATTGGTTTGGGTTGTGGCTGCTGCGGGAGAAGCCGCGAGCTGTGTTGGACGAGGAACTCAAGGGACGCACGACGTCTGTGTACGCATTCGACCGAAAACCGGACGCGTCGAGACGGGGTGCAAACGCAGGAGGGCCAGACGAAGCTGACATTGTGTTGGACGACGTACTGTGCGACGACGCGATATTTCCGGGCGAAATCGTCACACGGCGCTTCTTGGCCTCAAGCGCGTGAGGCGTCGCGTAGTCTGTCAAAGTATGTGAACGCTTGGTCTCCATGGGGCTCTTCATCTTACTCTTCACGCCTCTGTCTTGGTTGTTTGCCTGCATGAATGCCGCGGAAGGGCCTCCATTTCCACGACCCGACTCGAGCTGCTGCTGTAAACTCTGGACCATGGTCTTCAGCTTGGTCTTTTCTCGCACCGCCTTCAGATACTGATCGTGTCGAAAGTTACACGCCTTCTTGAGGGCCATCACCAGCTCGCGTGGGTTCTGAATCTCGTCTTCCAGAGCGTCGTCGTTGCATGTGTTGAGGTAGTTGATGATGCTCTGGTTCACGGCCATTTGTCGCGCCGCCTCGGCCTGACGGCTCAATTCGATCTGATACTTCGCAACCTTGCTCAGCAATTCGTTCTTGCTGGACTCAAGCGAGCCAACGCGCTGCAGGAGCGTCTGCTTGTCCACGAGAAGTTGCTCTGTCTGATGCCGCGCGCGCTTCATCTCCTGGATCAGCAAATCGTGTTGCTTCTTTTGCCATTGCAGGCGGTCCACCAGTAACGACACTCGTTCATTCAGCGCCACCACTTGTTGGTCTTGAGCGCCACGCGCAATGAGATCTGCCGCAGTCTCAATTGCTCCAGAGGCTCCTCCAGCATTCGCGGTGGTGTCTGGGACTTCCAAGAACAGTCGAATGAGATGCCTCGTCGTCGTATACCCGCGACAGCTTGGACATTGCTCGTTGACCTGCAGCGCCTGCGTGATGCACTCGTCGTGATACACATGGCCGCACGGACACGCCATGAGATCAGTGCGCAGGTCCTCGAGACAAATGTGGCATTCCTGGGTTTTGTTGGGATTGCTGGACGCCGAAGCTGCTGGCGCGGGTGGCGCCGCCGCCATCGCCTGGCGATAGGAGTGGGAATACGAATGTGCCGACGACCGCATACTGGCGCTCTCGAGGCTGCTGCTGGTGGTTGATGCGCCGCCTGTGGTGCTACGCGTGCGCTGCATGTAGAGAGCTCGCGACCCGACGCCGCCCTTCTTGGTGTTGCGCTATTCGGTCAAGTCCCTTCGCTGCCGTCTGATGATGCACGTCCCAATTTCAGGACAGCGAACCTAGAAATCGAGGACAGGTTGTAGATTTCCTTTCAGTCGGATTCGGCTGAAACTACAGAGTTAGACTCCACAGCAGCCAATCAGAGATAGAAACAGAGCTGAAAACACAAGGCAGATGACTTGGGTGCATCAGTGGGGTTCGGGCATGTCACTAAAGTGGACGATCCGAAAGAGCCCTACCGCCGAGTGATTCTTACAGGTTTTTGATGTGTAAATACGCATTTACTATTGTAAAAACGCTTCAGTATCGAAACTCTCCACAGTGCCCGTGCCAACCAACGGAGCCCACCACCAATCAAAGCCCATGGCCTTGAATTGTGGGCGGCTGGAACCGTGAACGCACGCGGTTGTAGTAGAGTTTAGAAGACCCGAAGGAAAATGGTGCGTCTCCACGACGCGATAATGAGCTCCGGGAGGGGCGATGGGTGACGGTGGATGGAATGTTCGCGTTCGAGAGACGGCAGCGTATCAGATGGATACATGAACCGCAGGCGATATTCACGAGCGGCCTGTGAATGTCGACGATCTCAACGAGATGGGCTGCTCGTGTGACGAGATCCAATTGCCGCGACAGGAGCGATAGGCTATCGCCGCAGCGGATTCGGGCAATTTGCAGATACAGATCGTGCTCGAGTATGCGCGAATCAATACCGCATCCATCCGTCCACCAAGCCCATCGACCTCTTCCCTGGAGCAGATCCGACGATCGAGACAACTGTGCTGACGACAGCCTCTTCCGTGCCATCTTGTAGCCAAAGCAAATCACCGACATCCGCGATTTCCTTCAGAAGGCGCGCCGAAAGGACGCCCGCTCGGTCAAGATCAAGAAGACCGCCCAGGTCGTCAAGTTCAAGATCCGCTGCTCGAAGTACCTGTACACGCTCTGCGTGACGGATACCGAGAAGGCTGACAAGCTCACGCAGTCGCTCCCACCAGGTACGCACTCTTTGGTCCAATCACCAAATAGACCGACGAACAGGCCACTCACGCTGTGCATTTTCACGCATACAGGACTCCAGCGCAAGGATATCTAAGTTGTGACTCGGATTGCGGCATAAGTAAACGCGCGGTCTTCTACAGCTTTCTTCAGCGCGGCTCGAGACTTCGCTTGTCTAGCGCAGTGGTAGTCAGTCTCCCTGGGATCCTGTTCGCGCAGGCTCAGGTAGCCATCATTGGCGATCAACATGGAGGAGTGAATTTATCGGGTCGGAAGAGAATTCGCCGTTTGGTTCTTCTATTTATCATCGCTGTGTGTGTCCGTCTCGCTCGCTTCAGCATGGACTTGCCCTTTCTCGCCTTGCATCCACTTCCGTTTTCGCCGTCATGTTGGTTGCGACCACCACACGTCGTCGAGACGCTGTTGATCTTCATCCACATAGAAGTGCATCACTTCGTGGAAGCATGGATTCTTTCTGCATGATGGCAAATTGGAATGAGTAGTGAACGGCGACTGCAGATATGAATGAGGTCATCAAACGCTGGAAGTGAAGTGCAAATCAAGGGTTTGATCGGATTTTGTCGAAATAGTGGAGGCCAAATAGGAGTCGCATCTCTCACTTCACGCGGCGAGGGGGCTCAGTCAAGGCAGCTAGCTGAGTTTACACCGAGTTCTTGCGTGGAGGCGGCGAGTGCGCGGCCGGGGATGGCGAGCGCGAGCGACGCGGCGACTCACGACGAGCAGCAGGTGAGCGCGAACGCGAACGACGGTCTGGCGAGCGGTCACGACGCGGCGAGCGCGAGCGACCACGGCTAGCACCACCCTCAGGCGAGGCAGCCGTCACGCGGATGTACGAGCCGCGGAACTCCTTGTCGTCGAGCTTCTGGATGGCGTTGTCCATGTCCTCACGGGTCTGGAACTCAGCGGTGCTACAGACGCATTCAAGTGTTCAGTTAGCAATTGCGACACGGAATGTGTATGCGGAAGGAAGGGAAAGCGTACGCAGTGCCGTCGCTCTGGACATCGCAGAAGGTAACTTCACCGGCCGTGCGCAGGTGGTCCTTCACGTCGCGCCAGTCGCAACCGCGTGGAAGATCAGTGATGCGGACGCGGAAGTCCGTGCGCTGTGGAGGGTTGCGGCCTGAGAATATTGGGGACGAAGTGGGTCAGCGTGAGTTGGGGATCGAGATCAGGGACAGCTAAAGCGCACTCACCACCACGTTCGAAGCGGTCGCCACCACGGCCACCACGACGGTCATCGCCACCGCCACGGCGGTCGTCACGGTCACGACGGCTGCCGCCCTTGGCAAGCTCGACGCGGACACTGCAATTCAGACCAACTCAATGAGACTTGGTACAGACGGAAAATCTTGGAAGATGTAGGCAAACGTACCGGCCTCCGAGGAAGTCGCGGCCATCCATCGAGCGGATAGCGTCATCGGCGTCACGTGGGTCTTCGAAATCCTACGGAGCGACGAAGAGCGAAGCGAAGAGACGCACAAGGAGAAGAACGTTGGTGTGCCGCACAGACGAGAGATGCAATGCAAGGCGAGCGAATCGACGGCAGCGGAGGCCCCAAAGTCTCAGGGAGCGAAACATCCTCCCGCGGCCAAGACACACGCGTTGACATGCAGAGGAAGCGGCGACGCGCGCGATCTCATACATGCAGACGACGGAGGAGCCATATTCCGGGGAGGAGGAGAAGGTGGATAACGCAGACGCAGAACGATCCGAGAGCGGAAGGCGCGGAGCGGACCAAGGGCGAGGAGAGGAGAGGGCAGGAGCAGAAGAAGCGAAGCGAAGAGGAGAACGCGAAGGCGCAGCCCATCGCTTGCTTCTGCTTCTCCCTCGAAGTTGCTGCCGTCGTTGCCTAGGAGGACGAGATGGAGGGAGAACTCACCACGAAGGCGAAGCCTGGCGGGTTGCGCGCGATCCAGACGTTGGAGACGTGTCCGTAGCGGCTGAAGGCGTCCTGGATCTCACGGGAGGTGGCGTCACGGGGAAGGCCGCCGACGTAGACACGGGAGCCCATGGTGCTAGAGATTCTTGGGGGGATTCCTTGCTTGCGGCGGTTGCGGAAGAAGGACTGCGTGATGGAAAGGGAGCGAGCAGGCAACCGGCACGCACCAACGACATTGGCAGCTAGACGACCAGTACTGAAGAGACTATACCTTGTTTTTGTGTTGCGATTACTGTCGCATTGGTACTGGTCGTATAGCTGCTGAAATTTCTGCTGACGCACAATCTAAAAGACCAATTCATATTTGAATTGATCAACAGTGGATTCGTTCCAAAACACGAGGGAAAACTCAGGAAGGCAGTCTGTTGTCGGCAGTCGCTGCTCGACGGAAGGAAGCGCCATCCATCAACGCTTCCAGCTCGCGCGTACACGCAGCGAGGCGTCCATTCTGCGAGCGAATCACGTGAGCGTATTCTCCATCTCCAGAACCCTGCTTTCCCCCCGTTCGCGCGCTTCCGGACGCCAACGCTGTCCCTCATTAAACCATCATGTCTGGGCGACGCACGTCCGTCGCTCGGCCCGATGGCGGGCTCGCGCTCATTTGCACGCTTATCGAACGCGGCGGGCTCGACCGCAAGTCGAAGCTCGAGAGCACAGGCCGCCTGTGCCATGAGCTCAAGACCGACCCCATGCAGCTCGACTCGTTCCCCGTCGAGCGCATCCTCAAGTGCATGCGGAAGCTCGTGTGTGACCCGGACACGACAACGCGCGCCGGCGCGCTGCGCGTGATCCGATACGCGATCTGCAGCAGCAACGGCGTCAAGCAGTTTGCCGAGACGGTACGTGTGGTGATCAGCTGCAAGGTCCTTTGAGATGGATTCTAATCAATCCTCGTGCTCTTGTCTTCCATCAGACCCTGGGTGTATTTGTTGTCCGGTCGATGGAGCGCGAACAGAAGCTGCTGGCCGAGCGAGTCCAGGCCATGAAAGTCATCCGTCGCATCATGGAGATCGACGCCTCCCAGATGCCGCGCTGCCTCGTGGCTTCCATCGTCGCGATCGCGAGCCACAAGGACGACAACATGCGACGTGTGTGTCTCGAGACGCTGCGAGAGCTTTCGCTTGGCAACGTCGACATCGTCGCAGCCTCGAACGGCATCAAAGTGCTGGTCGATGCGATCCTCGAGCCGTCGTTCCAGGACCTCGCCGACTCGCTGATCTTGACACTGCTCATGATTCTGAATGAGCCGTCGACGCGTCGATTCATCGAGCCGTTCATGGACACACAGATTCTTCTCGCGCCATTCACAGACACGGACTTGCCCGCCGGCAACGAACGCCGCCAGCGTTGGATGGCCAGTCGCAATGCCATCGTGACGATGATGCGTTCGTGGACGGTAAGCGCGGCTTGCTTTGGTCGGGGCCTCATTCAACAACTCAATCGTTTCGTATGCTTGTGCAGGGTATTGTCGTGCTGACTTCGAACCCGCAAGGCTTACAGTCGTTGGTGCAGCTTCTCGTGCGTCCCGTCGGTGAAGACGTCCAAAAGGCTGTTCTCTCGACGATTTGTGAGATCTTCTACAAGCGCACAGCCTTCGACAAGTCGCCGGGCACGACCGATGCAAACGACATCGTCTCGACTGCCATTCCGATCAGCGTTTCGTCGGCCGAGTTCATCCCAACCACCTCCACGCACAATCTGCTCGACAACTACACGGTGATCATCCTGCTCGCGATGATCCATTGCGGCATCCTGGACGCGTTGATCACATTGGGAACGAGCGCCAACCGTGCGCTGGCTGAGCCAGCGATCGACCTGCTCTCCGACATTCTGCGAATGTCGTCACGGCTGCTCCCCGACCAGCACTGCGCTCACCTCTTGGCGCTGCCTCGACTTGTTTCGGCGACGTCGCTCACGACGACGACCACACAGACGCTCGGCGATCACGTGAAGAGCCTGCTGGAACGTCTACAACGTGAGAAGTCGATCCGCGCCAGTGAGATGCTGGCTGAACTGGCCAGTGCTGTCGGTGCAAGCTCCGGCAGCATCGCGACCCAGGGTGTGTCACTGGTTTCGTACGGGGGAAGTGGTGTGAATGGGGTGCAGCTCGCGTCAGAATTGCTGCGTGACACGAACCGACCGTCGCCGTTGCTGCTGAACCGCTCGAGCACGCTCACGAACTTCTCGTCAAACACGTTGAAGAAAGGACCGATCCGGGACAACGTGACATCCCGTGAACTCATGATTCAGGCTCTGAAGCTATCGATGGATGCTCAAATGGACGACTCGACATTCAAGGATATGCTGCACAACCGATCGCGCGTGCTTATGGACAAGAACTGGACCAAGTGGAACTGGGATATCATTTCAGAACTGCTGGAAGGACCCTTGACCAACCCCCAGCGTTTGTCGGAGGCGATGAAGACGAAGTTTTTCAAACGACTCTCAGGTTTCTTCCGCTGTGATCCAGGCAACAAGGGATACTTCTCTCAGCTCGCGTGGATTCCAGACTTCGTGCCATTCCTGCGCCCAGCCTGTCAGATGTACACCCTGCTGTTGAACCACCCTGAAGGCTTGCTCTTCCTCAAGACAGATCGTCGTGGCCAGCTCCTGACGGAAATTTCTGCAGCTCTTGAGTTGGAGTCGCGACCCGAAGCTGCGATTGTCGAGTCCCACATTGGTGTGCTGAAGGCACGAATGTTCTCGCCGGAGTACTGCTCAAGACGAATGCTCCGCGAGTACTTCACGCTGCTGGGTCTCATGAGCTCCAGCAGAGAGGGTCTGAAGATGATGGAGCAGTCCAACTTGTTCAGCCGCCTTCATGTGATGGGCACAGTCAAGGGCCACGACTTCCTGTGTCGCCTGATTCTCGCCAATTTGGACTACTCGGTGGACGGCAGCTCACGGAAGTTGCTGCAGTCGTGGATGACCGAAGGCTCGAAGGCGCTGCGTCTCTACGCGACCTGTCTGCTGCGTGCGCTGCTTCGTTCCGAAGTGGCTGATTTCGCGAAGTGGGGTATCGACGCTCTCGTGACTCAGCTCACCCAAGAAGAAGACGTCGCGAAGGCAGCGCTGAGTGTGCTCGAAGAAGCTGCGGAAACCGAAGAGTGTCTCCTGGCGATGATTCAAAAGCGCCCAACGCGTCTGATTCAACTTCGCGACAAGCGTGCCGAGTCGCTGCTGCTCAAGTTTCTGTCGGTACCCGAGGGTCTAGCATTCTTGAAGGAATGTGGCGACTGGATCCCGCAGATGTTGTCGGCGTGGCGCCGTGAAAAGTTCATCTCGTACGTCAACTCTGTCGAGAATGCACTCTTCCGTGGCCTGAATCGCGATGTGTGTGGGCGGGAACGCAGCTCTGCTTCGTCGACGGCGCGGAAGGCGTGCCGACCGACTCCGATTCCAGTTCACGTGCCAATGAAGCGTGGCAACAACAACAAGTCCACCAACCAGCGCTCGCTGTGGGGTCTCGACTGGCTATACCGAATGCCATGGAACATGGAAGTGAAAATTGTTGGTCCGCCTGGAAGTGGGCCACCGTCGAGCTTGACTCTCGAGACGTACATCGATGGATCGATCCGCGATGAAGAGGACACACCGTTGGACGAGGACGACTTGCGGATGAACTCGATCCGTGTCAAGGGCATCCTTGTCGACGCCCGGAACTACCCGCAGCCTGTGATTGTCAACTCGCAGCAAACTCTTCAGGCGTGTTTGTTCCTCGGCACGCAACCGGTTGATCGACGAGGCTTCATCAAGCCGCCCCCACAAAGTAACGGAGGATTCGTCATGCCGTCAAGCTTGAACTCGGACGCGCAGTTGAAGGACAGGATAACTCGCACGAGAACGCAGTCGACTGCCGGCGGTGAACGACTGTCCGAGACGACGTTTTCCAGCGCGTTGGACTTCACTGGTGATTCGTCAGTGCCGCAGCCAGAGGCCGCCTCCGATGAGAACAAGGACTGGAGTGTGTGCTCACCTGATCAGCGATCGACCCAGTACCTGTCGTCGCCTGAGACGTCACTTTGCGGCAACGGAGAACGAGCTGTGTGGAATTTCCGGGTGGAAATGGACCCTGCGTCGGGCGGTGTCAAGCGAATGTCGTTGAAGTCGGTTGAGTTCACGCTTCAGCTGTTGCCGTTGCGACCTCGCACCGTGCCACTGCCACCGCACTTATACGGCGAGCTTGCAAAGACCAGTCAAGGCTGCCAAATCCTCCATGATTCGGGCCACATCCCGGAATTCATTTCGAGTTTGCGTGATGCGGCAAGTGTGCCGCTCGAAAAACGAGCTGCCCTGTGGGCTCTTGGCCATGTAGCGGCGACCTCCAGAGGCTACGATCTCATCAACCACTATGCCCACGACGTGATTGACCTCATTGTCAAGCTCGCGACCGACTCTCCGATCGTTTCTCTTCGCGGCACGTGCTTCTTCGTTCTCGGACTCGTTGCTCGGTCTTCCTCCGGCCGTCGCAATCTGTCTCGGCTGGGATGGGATACTGCTCGTGATACGCAGTGCTCAATTTCGGTCCCCCAGAATTGCCAGTCGCTGTTTGTGTGGCCTGAACCAGCATCCAGTGGGGCTTCCAGCGCGGTCTGCAAGATCACGACGCCACCGTCGACTCATCTCCAAGCGCTTCTCAGCAAGGTACCTCCAGAGTGGAAGGAGATCTTGCGTCTTGTTGCCGACTTGAGCAACCACATCACGCAAAAGGAAGCCCACGCGTCACTCAACAAGATGCGAACGTCCAAGGCAACCTTGTTTGAGGACCCCATGCTGCTGCTCTACGTGCACGCTCTTCTGGAGCGATACAACTACCGACTCGCGCTTCGCCAGTTCGTGCTCAACGCATTTGACCGCGCGGTTCTCACAGACGAAGTCCTTGAGTCGCTGCACGATGAAGGCGGATACAAGACGAGTTCGGGTGTCAAGGTACCGCATCCTCGGGACGTGCTGCGTCGCCGCTCGTCGCCGACGATCCCTTCGTTCACTGCGTCGGTGCAGTCGCTCAATGCTGCGATTCAAGGAAACACGCGCATGTCGTCGACGAATGGGCTGGGATTGTCCAGAGCCTCGGCCGTGCTGGGCAGTGCCGGTGGTGATATCCGCGGAACGATGCGTATGACGTCGTCCATGGCCCCAGCACCGGAACCTGTGGATCGCCTTGTGCTGCTGAAGCGCAACCGCAAGCGAAACACAAACTTTGAGAAGACGATCGTTGTTGGCGCGCCAGAAGCTGTCGTGTAAGCAACCACGTACAGACGAAGGGGAGCTATGCAATACGTGCATGCATACAAGGGACGGACGTTCAAGTCTGTCAAGTGAAGTTGTCGCGGTTTTGGAGGTAATAAAGTTGAGTATGTTAAATGTGAGGTGTTACTGACCGCAAGTCTATGTCTGATGCGATGCCCCGCCACTCCACAACCACGACGTCCGCTCTAGTGTTCCTTCGCGTGTTTGTGAGGGCTCGTGGATCGTCGGTGCGTGCTTCCGCCCGAGCGTGGGCTAGAAGGTCTTCTCTTCGGGCCGCCGCTCGTTGGTCGCTTGTGGTACGAGGACGACGAGGACGACGACGAGGACGACGAGCTGTGCGAGCTAACCGCTGGAGGAGGTGGGGCTTCGTAACCTGGAGGAGGCGTGAGCAGCGCCTTGCGCGACATCTTGCCCGAGACGCCCTCCATGATGCAGGAGAATTCCATCACCTGGCCGACCTTGATCACATCGTGGATGTTCTCCACGCGGTTGTACGCAAGCTCCGTGATGTGGACGAAGCCGCGGTTCTTGGTAGGCGCCGTCGACTCGAGGATCGCGCCGAAGTCCATGACCTCCACCACACGCATCTCGTACTTGTCGCCGACGCGGTAGAACGCGTTGACTGGCGTCGTCTGCTCCAAGATGAGAGCCTTGGCGGCTTCGATGCTCTCCGCTGGGCCAACCAAGTGGATCTCGCCGCTGCGACGGTCAATGCTGACGTTGCAGCCCGTGGCCGACTCGATCTCACGGATGTTCGACCCGCCCGTGCCGATGATGGCACCAAGCGACGCCGTTGGGACGTTAAACTTGATGCCCACGTTAATGGCGCCGCTGCCCTGCGCGTTCTTGAGTTGCTGGCGTGGCTCTGGCATGGCCGCCGACATGCGCTTGAGGATGAAGCTGCGCGCCTTCTTGGCGTGGTGGATACCCTGGCACAGAATATCGAGTGGCACGCCCGGCAGCTTCACGTCCAACTGGATCGCCGTGATACCCTTGTCGGTACCAGCGATCTTGAAGTCCATGTCGCCGTAGTGGTCCTCCGTGCCCAGAATGTCCGTGATGAGACGGTAGTTGTCAATTGGCTTGTTGCCGTCGAACGGATCACCCTCAGTGACGAGGCCGATCGAGATACCGGCGACTGGCGCCTTCACTGGCACACCCGCGTCCAGAAGCGCCATGGTGACACCGCACACAGTGGCCATGGACGACGAGCCGTCCGAGCCCATGGTCTCCGAGGTCATGCGGATCGTGTACGGGAACTGGTCAGTCGATGGGATCACTGGCACGATCGCCTTCTCAGCAAGAGCACCGTGGCCGACCATGCGGCGGTTGATGCCGCCGATGCGACCGGTTTCGTTCACACAGTACGGCGGGAACTCGTAGTGCAAGATCGCGTGCTTGTACTCAACGTCGTTCGGGTCCTGCATGGCCGAACGGAGGCGCATGCCGCGTTCAAGCGGGCCGAGAGTCACCGAGCACAGAGCCTGCGTGTCGCCACGCGAGAACACGGACGAGCCGTGGGCCATCGGCAGCACGTCCGTCTCGATGCCAAGGCCACGGATAGTCGTCGTGCCACGGCCGTCGAAACGGCAGTTGCGGTCGCCAGTGAGGATCTTCTCACGCAGGGCGGTCTGGAACACGTCGTGCGCAGCGAGCTGAAGCACGCCATCGTCCGCGTCAGCGCGATCAGCGAACTCCGCGCGAAGCGCAGTCAGCATGGCATCGTAGGTCTCGCGCTCACCCTGCTGACGCTCGGCCTTACTGTACTTGGAGGTGCTGAGCAGCTCGTTCACGAGCGGAAGGCCGATTTCCTTGGCCTTGGCGAACACATCGTCTGGCACGACCGTGCGCACGTACGAGCGCTTCGGCTTGCCGTGCTGCTTGACCAGCTCCAGCTGCTCGTCGATGATCGGCTTAATCGCGTCGTGCGCGAACTGCAGCGCCTCAGACATGCGGTCCTCCGAGATCTGCTCGCCGTTGGCTTCGATCATGAGCGTGCGGGTGGCGTTGGCAGCGTACAGCACATCCATTGTCGCGACGTCGCGCTGCGCGGCCGTCGGGTTGGCCACGAGCTGGCCGTCGATCTCCACAACGCGGACGCAGCCCACTGGTCCGTTCCACGGGATATCGGACACGGACAGCGTCGCAGACGTGCTGTTCACCGCGAGCACAAGCGGGTCGTTGGCCGGGTCCAGACTCTGGACCGTCGCGATGATCTGCGTGTCGTCGACGTAGTCGCGAGGGAACAGCGGACGGATCACGCGATCGATGATGCGCGACTGCAAGATCTCTTCGTCCGTGCCGGTCATCTCACTGCGACGCGCCGTGTCTGGAATCAAACCGGCAGCGTGGTACTTGACGCGGTAGTCGACCATCAGCGGCAAAAAGTCCTTGCGACGCGCGCCAGGACCCGACGCCATGCTCACGGCCGTGGTGAGCACAACCGACTTGCCGCGGGTGCTCATCACAGCGCCGTCCGCCAGACGCGCGTACTTGCCGACTGAGTAGTGGACGGCATCCGTGCTGCCGACGATCGGCGCGGCCTCCTTGGCGACAGGCGCCACGCCGACGGCAGCGGATCCTTCACCCGACACGACAGCGCCGGCCACGACTGGCTCACTGGCCGCAGCCACTGGGGCGGTAGCCTTGGCAGCATCAGCCTCTTCGCTGGAAGCTGCCTTGTTGTCCTTCTTGTCGCCAAATAGAAGATCCTTGAGCCCGAAAAAGGTGCGCACTTGCATGTGATGACGCGGCGCCGCAGCCGCACGCTGCAGCGCGAGCTGGTGGCCCACGAGCGCCGTGCGGCCGGCAGTCACGGGCGCGACCAGAGCATTGAGCTGCTGCTGCGCCACACGCACGGGCAGACGACGGCCGGCAGTCAACATGAGGCCGAGATGAGATGCGGACGATTGCGGTGGTTGCTGTCTGTGGAAGCCGTTGACAGCAGAAAGCTACAACGCCGTTGGTTGACATCGTTTCCAGTTGTATTGGCTCGGCAACGAACCGGTATGCATACCGGTACTGATCTCCTTTCGCCGGAGTTTCTTTGCAGCAAATTTTCGCTCGTAAATATGGATTTTGGCTTCCGTAATTAGAGGATTTGGCTACTTTTGTAAATAGTTTGTACGGTGGCTGCTGGCTGGCTGGCCGGAGCTCAATATCGTGCGGACGGAGATCAGGCGAGAAGCTGCAGTATTCGCCCGGAACACCATGTCGCTCCACCGTCTAGTCAAGGGCGTCAGCGCGCTGAGCCTCTCGGCGCCGCGCTCGTGCTTTGTGCGCGCCGCCTCCACTGCGGCCGCCACTCAGGAGCTGCCCATCAACTTGGTCCTTGCCGAGGAGAAGCCGCAGCGTGAGCCTCGTGTCGTCGCCGCCGCGCAGCACGGTGCGTTGCATGCAGTTGATAGACCACCACTGGTGATGGTATGGATAATGACGCTAATGATGGTGGAATGTGTCGTTTGCAGCCGAGTACCTGCCGTCGGGTGATGTGAACGTGAAGGTGCTGTCGTTCATGGACCTGTCGGAGCTGGACGCCGTGACGCTGGACGGCGCCGTGTTCGCCGCGCCGACGCGTGTCGACATCCTGCACCGTGTCGTGCGATGGCAGCTCGCTGCGCGCCGCTCGGGCAACCACAAGTCCAAGTCGCGCACGGAGACCAGCGGCTCGACGCGCAAGCCGTGGAAGCAGAAGGGCTCGGGCCGCGCGCGTGTCGGCGACATCCGCGCGCCGCAGTGGCGAGGCGGTTACGCCGTGCACGGCCCTGTCGTGCGCGACCACTCGTACAGCCTGCCGAAGAAGGTGCGCGCCATGGGCATCCGCGTTGCGCTGTCCACCAAGCTTCGTGAGGGCAAGCTCGCCGTCGTGGACACCCTCGATGTGGAGGTACGTCTAGAATATTTTCTGATTTATGGTGCTCACAAACGGATAATTGATGCGATGGTATTTGTTCAAATGGACGAGTAGGTGAACAAGACCAAGGCGATGAAGGAGCTGCTGGAGACGCGCGGCTGGGACCACGCGCTGTTCGTGGACGGCGCCGAGGTGTCGACCAACTTCCTGCTCACCACGCGCAACTTGCCATACGTCGATACGCTGCCGCAGCACAAGATCAATGTGTACTCGATCCTGCAGAAGGACCTGCTGGTCATCACGGCCGACGCGGTCAAGTACTTAGAGAACCGTCTCCACGTCGAGTAGGCTACAGAACAGAACCCATCTAGAGCTCAGTCGGACGAGAAGCTGGACGATGACCCTCCCGTCAAAAATCCAATTGTCGTGTTGCTGAACCTTCTCAATTCCTTTACTCGAAGCATGTTTATATGGAGGGCGCAGCACTCAGATCCACGTCTTCCGATGACTCTGGCGGTCTGACTGTCGCCAGTAGCCGCTTCTCCACAGGCGCCGGCGTCGTGAGCTGCACGACCTCCGACTCGGCGTAGTCGGCCGAGTGGATCTGCCCTAAGAACTCCTTCGCAGCCTCCAGCTCCGTCAGCAGCACGTCGCGCTGCTTCACCATCGCCGTCACGAGCTCCTCTCGCTTCGCGCGGTGCTTTTCGCCATTCGCTAGAATCTTGCGTAGCGCGCTCTTGGCCCGACGGCTCTCCTGCTTGATCACCGCAACGTCGCCCGACGCGGCGGCTCCTTCACCACCCAACTCGCCCACCGCCATGCGCTCCAAGTGCCACACGTTCAAGTCATTGACACGCTTCGTGGGGGCGCTCAGGTCGAGGATCTCGCGCAAATTGTCGTCGTTCTTGCGTTGCTTTAGAAGCCAAATCCAAGTTCAGTTAGCTGTGAACACTCGTTATGGAGCAGCTCTTTGCGGATCTCTCACCTCGTAGACCTTGACCAGCTCTCTCCACTTGCCTTCGAGGTCGTTCCGTGTGTACAAGTCGCTCAGAGTGCATATCACAGTCGCAGCCGTCGCCTGCTTGGCGCCATTTGCGCCGCTTCCTGGATCGTCCTTCTTCCCGAGCAGCATTTCCGTCGAAATGTTCTTTTTGTTGACAAGCTGATCAAATCCTCACATTTCCAGCCTCATACTCAACCTGAATTACAAAAATAGTCGGCATTGGGACCACGGGGGGGGGGGCGGGGGGGGGGGGGGGGGGGGGGGGGGGGGGGGGGGGGGGGGGGGGGGGG
>JAADXN010000392.1:0-25049 GCA_023337875.1 Pythium apleroticum | reverse complement strand
CGCCCCCCCCCCCCGCATGAAAGCCGCCCCCGCAGCCGTCATGGCCGACGCGCGACGCGGCGCAGACGCCAAGCCGGTGCGCAAGGACGCCGACATGAAGCGGCTCGCCAAGTTCTACGCCGTGGACCGGCCGCCGCGCAAGCGCCTGCGCACGCTGCTCGAGTTCCTCAAGAACCCGAGTGGCGGCGCCGGCGGCGACGGCTCCATCGCTGGAACCATGCAGCAGCTGCTGTCCGGCGCGCCCAAGGAAGCCGCGAGCGCGGCCGAAAACAACGCCATCCTCGCCGAGTTCTGGGGCGAGCTCACGAATCCGTCCATGCTCTTCGACGTGCTGAGCGACATCGTGACGGAGCTGGAGACGCTGTACGTGCCGCAGGAGCACGCGTTCCGGCGGCGCAAGAAGACGCTCGAGGCTGAGGACTGGAACGAAGTGTTCGAGGGACTCGAGGTGCTCATCCGCAACAACATCCCGCTGATCCACGAGGGCTGGAAGAGCCACGGCTTCACGCTGCTCTTCGCCAAGCTGCTCAAGCGCGACAACCACGCACTCATCAAGAAGTATGCCTTCCGCTGCCTCGCGCTGTACTCGGACGCCACGCGCACCACGCAGCAGGTGGCGGCGCTGGCGGCGCTCGGGCCCAGCACGGGCATGGCACTGGAAGGCGACAGCGGCACGGAGGACGAAGAGAGCGTGCGTGCGACCACCAACATGTCGGCCAACAGCCGCCGCAACACGCTGCATCTCGAGCTGCTGCGTGAGAGCGTGGACTTCTCGCCCTACGGCGGCGGGAGCATCCTGCTTCCGGACAAGTTCATCAACCAGGGCGTGCACGTGGAAGGCTGGATCCGCTCGTCGCCCACGCAGGCGGAAGAGCCGGTGGACATGCTCAAGTTCATCATGGATCTGAGTCTGGAGCGAGAGGACCCCAAGATCCTCACCAACCCCAAGGTGAACCACAAGGCGCGTGGCGACCGCTTCGAGTACTGGGCCGAGCTCATCATGCGCTTCTACATGCCGCTGCTGTACCCGAAGGTGTGTATCAAGGCCAAGCTGAAAGAGGAGGGCGACAACACTGGCTTCTTCCACCACTGTCCGGGCAGCTTCCAGCGAGTGGTGGCGCGGTGGATCTACAAGCTGCGCTCCAAGCCAGAGTGTATGGAGACACTGTGGTCCAAGCGCGAGTTCTCCGAGGTGACCATGGAGACGGTGCGCCAGCGGTTCGCGTACCGTGACAACGAGCTCGTGCTCGACGCCATCAAGTTCTACTCGGGGATCTGCTCCGGTGGGCAGTACGTCCCTCTCGGTATGCAGACCCAGATCCACGAGACGTCGCGCGCCATGATCTCGCACGTCTCCCAGTTGTTCCACCCGTCCGTGCAACTCGACGACCCGAAGATCCTGCTCAACTGTATTGAGCTCTTGGAGCTGATCTCCCAACGGCCGCTGGATGACTACACGTCAACATACCTGCGCAAGTTTGTGATCTCGACGCTGGACAACTGTGTGACGCTGCGTGAACCGAGCAACGGGCCGATCCTCAGTGCGATGATTTCAGTCGTCGTGCACGTGTGGATGCACGCAGCCGCAGGTTCGAAGGGTACGAGCCAACAGGTGTGGCTCGAGCTGACGATCGCCATTCGACGCTGGCTCGTGAATCCGAGCGACGCCAAAGTGACCGGCCTAGAAGTCATCAACTGCTGGAAGCGGGAGCTTCGTCTGGCGAGCTGTCTCCTCATGCATGCGTTGGACGACGGCCAGTCAGTGCTCAAGGTCCTTCCCGAGGGTGCAGTGCTGCTTCCGTTCAGCGGAACCGACCCTGCAGCGAGTAAAGAGGCGCTCGCCAAAGAGAATGGGACTGGCGCAAAGGCAGGATACGTTCAAGTGTCAGCCAACTTCCTCGTCGCCAACGTGGTGGAAGTGTCGCACGCGACTGTGCTGCTGGATCGGGTGCTTCACCTTGTACCACCTCCCACAGTCAGCTCGCTGACGCCGTTCCTGCATCTGAACTTGCTTGAAGGTCTACTGCAGCTTGTGGAGCTGTGGATCGACTCGGCGATCTGCTCGCAGCGCGCTACGCCTACAGCACTCCACAAGATCAGTCCGTCGACGCTGATTGCACTCTTCGGCGAATGGTTCTTGCCGGTGTGTGAGCTGGAGAACCCAGAGTACCAGAACTCGCGCTGCGTGGCGATCGTGATCCTGTGCAAACTCTGTTCCGTGCGCTGCTCCAACCCGCTGACCCGCGGACATCTGACTGTGCTTTCCCGCGTATTGTACAAGGGCATCACTTCACCCTCGGGAGTCGTCGTCTCGACCGTGCTGCAACGTGCTGCGGGGATCTTCACCCTCAACCTCGAAGGAATGAACGTGTTAGTGCCTGCGTTCCTCTACGCCGTCGACCAGATCATCATCCAGAACATTTGGGAGCGAGCAGAGCAGTCCAAAGTCAAGTCATCGGAGTGGAATCGTGAGCTCACGGCTGCGCTTGATATCGTCTTCTCCATTCTGGCGCTTCCGAAGCGATACCGAGGCCAAGACTTCGTCAACTGGCAGCGGAAACTTGCGCAGACGCTCGCAGGCGGTGACCACTATGACCGATTGCGAGAACTTATGGAGGAGATCCCTGACAGCGAGGAACGCTTCCACACTATCGTGGGTCGTGTGCTCATGCGGATCGCGAGTCTTCCATTCACCGACATTGTGACCATCAAGAAACGCGCGCTTTGGGGTCTGTACGGGCTGGTGACGACGCATCTATCAGACGATACGTCTGATCTCGTCGCTCGCTCGGACTTGGCGGACTGGATCATGAAGATCGTTGATTTCTGTTACGCGCTCGACTTCTCGATCTCGATCACCGCGCTCTCGATTCTGCAGGACCTCGCAGACTTCCACGAAGGAATCAACGCGTTAGACCCGCTTCTCGTCGCCCGCATCGTCATGACGCTCGCGGTGTTTGCGCAGCAGCAAGTCGAAGAGGCCTCTATCGAAGTCCAGGCGGCGATCGAAGCTATGAGCACAGCGCCAAGTTCGGCCGGGGAGACCAACGCGATGTCGTTATTCGGTGGGGAAATCACGAGTCCCGGTCGCGGGTCAAACCGCCAAGGATCCAGCAGAAGCAGTGACTTGGATGGGGCCGAGCCTTCACACAAGATCAAGACGCTGAAGCCAACGTCAGGCCCTCCTTCGGCGTCAACCGCTGAGGCAACAGCCAAATCCGCGCCGAAGGAGAAGGAGATTCCTGCCCTTCGGTTGATTGTTCAGAAGACTGGCGCAATCTTCGAATGCTTGCGCTTCTGGGTTATGTACCGCCCGGAGGTGTTGCAAGACGACGACGTCAAGCGGATTTTGTTCGGCGCCATCGAAGCCGCGCTGGTTGGCACGATCCCCGACGGTGAGTGGCAGCGGGAGGTCGAGCGTGCGCGAGCCCAGGCGCGTCGTATGTCGATGCCGTTGCTGTTTCTGGGCTTGCAAATGCGAGCGTCGCTGGATAACGAGGCGAGTCAAGCGTGGTTGAAGTACTTTGAGGAGACGTCGATGGCTGCGGAAGGTCTCGTGATGCACTTGCTGCACCACATCAATGGTTTCCCGTCGCCTGCTGGCGTTGATCAGATCGTGTCGAGCTGCACCGAGTTGCGCGATGGTGAAGAGCTGCCGGCCGATCAGCAAGGACCGAGCGCGCCAGCGTCACTGAGCTTCGTGTACATGGATTCGATGATCTTCACGGTGGTCGGCAGCCTGGACTCACCGTGCGCTCGCTTTATCGCGCGCGACATGACTGGTCTTTTCACTTGGGAAATGACTCCAGCGATCTCAACCGCCACGCCTGGGCACGCTCGCAAGTCGAAGCGAGCGCTCACCAGTGGTAGCGATAGCGAGGTTGGAGGAGAGCGTGAGCTTCTGGTCGTAGGAGATGGCGGTAACGCCCGCGGCCTCGAGCACTTCCACCTGCATCGAGTGGAGGCCACTGTCCGCGTGGAGACCAAGCCTGCCTTCAGCGAGACGGCAAAGGCGGGGAATGCCTTGTGCCAAGTGTGCGGAGGCGAGAAGCCTCGTCCGCCGGAAGGCGCGAGCGAGACTAGCGGTTCGAAGCTGGAGCTGCTGCAGATTCCACGCGTGCGTGAAGAAGCCATTCTGACGAGCAGCGTCTGCAACTCGAAGGGAAACTACGTCTTCCACGAAGAAGGCGATGCCACTCCAGCGGCGACGCCGACGGCTGACAAGAAGAAACCAGCGCGGGGTTCGGGAGATTCCGACAAAATGCCGGTCAGCGGCGGTGGAAATCGTGACGAGCGCCAAGAGCGACTGGAGCGAGTGGCGAAAATGCACGAGGAGCGCAACAACATCAGCGCGGTCGTCGTATCTTCGCCCGCAACTGAGGCGAAGTCAATGATCAAGCTATGCGAGTGCCAGAAACGAGTGAACGGTAGTCCTGTGGCGGTGTGCGGGCTGTTCGAGATGGACGCGCGCGAGCCAAACATCGGAAACTTGGATGAGGAGCGCTGTCTGCTGGATCTCGTCATGGACAGCATCCCGATGGTCTTCCGGGACTGCGGTGGCGACACGACCGACAAAACGATCCTCGGTGGGCGGTACGCGATGAACAAATTCAACCTCATGGACATGTCGAACGCGACGAACCCGCTTGTGCATGACTCTGCTGAGATGGCCGGCTTCTCGTTCCTCCAGCGTCTCATCCACGACGAAGAGTGTTACGCACAGATGAAAGCGTTCCTGCTGAAGGATTCCGAAGCTCAAGGCAAGGAGCTGGTCGAATTCTGCGACGCCATCAAGAAGTACGAGCGCACCAACGTGCCGAGTGAGCGCCTCGGCCAAGCGTGCACCATCTACTGGGAGTTTCTCTCTGTTGACAGCGGTCGTCTGATCAAGTTCCCGCTCCAGGTCGCTGCTGGCGTTCAGGATGAGATCCAGGTCGCGCAGAAGGCACTGAAGCTGGCCCAGACCGATGGCTGGTGTCTCTCAGGTTCGCTCTTCCAGCAGGCGATGGCTCACGTCGAGCACGTCTACTTCGAACGCGAAGGCATCCTGGACCGGTTCGTTTCCTCGCTGGACCAGCCCCCAGCGTCCAACGGCGACTCGAAGTCGGCTTCTGTGAACGGATCCAAGGATGCGTCCCAGGCAGCCGTGGCGATTCCTCCGCAGCTCGCGCTGTTCGACGGCTTCTCGATCATGGAGCTCAACGCGCGCATTTCGCATCTCGCACTCACGTACCGCAGTGCCGAGAAGCAGCTCGCGCCGGCCGCCCCGCTGCGTGAAACCAGTGTGCGCCTCATCGAAGACCACTTGACGACGCGCGTGGGCGCGTTGGACATTTGCCGCTTGTTCCTCGCTCAGGCAGGGCTCACGCCTGGCGCTTCGAGCGACGTGCAGCTCCGCCGTCGCATCAAATTGCTCGAGAACGGCGCGAAACTGGAGCGCTCGCTCAAGAATCTGGACACGTCGCCGACGCGTGAAACCATGAAAGTGGGCGTGATCTACGTGGCTCCCAAGCAGCGCACGCAGCAGGAGATCCTCAAGAACGAGCGCGGCAGCGCAGCCTACGACCGGTTCCTGGCGCAACTTGGATGGGAAGTGAACCTGCTGAACCACCGCGGCTTCACTGGTGGCCTGGACTGCAACCCCAAGAGTCTGTCGAACGGCACGTCGTCGCTGTACTTCGCGAACGCGCACTGCGAAGTCATGTTCCACGTCGTGACCAAGATGCCATCCAAGGCTGCGGACCCGCAGCAGATCGACAAGAAGCGCCACGTCGGCAACGACTACGTGCACATTGTGTGGAGCGACAACGACGCGCACGAGTACGACCCGGCGACGATCAAGAGCCACTTCAACGACGTGCAGCTCGTGATCCACCCTCTGCGCCGCACGCAGCGAGGCTTGTACCTGATCAAGATCCACGCCAAGGACAAGGTTCCGCCCTTCGGCCCGCTGCAGTCGGGCATGGTGGTCCACGAGAGCGACCTCGCGGCCCTCGTCCGTCAAACGGTCATGAATGCGAACCGCGTTTGTCGGGCTCAGGTGAGTGGTGAACGAGGAGGAGGCTGCAGGACTAGACTGACTGGGATTTGTTGTGGTTTGTATGTAGACGAGCGTGTACGTGCGCCCGTACCCGACGCGCAAGAAACTCGTGGACGAGATCGTGGAGCGGTACGCCACCGAGTACCAGGAGAGCCAGCTGCTGACCATGCTCTTCTCCAACGGCGCCACGGCGTCGTCTGCGTCCGCCGGCTTCTCCGCGTCGTCCAGTGGCACCAACGGCCTCGCTGGCAGCGGCGTGAACCCCAACGTCTAAGTGGAAATACCAGTTTGTGCGCGTGTGTATCGGTGCGTCTCTATCAGTGTATGTCTGTGTCAGCGGCCGGCTGCTTGGTCCAGTCGCTCGCGGAGCCGCGCGATCTCGGCCTGCATGTCGTCCGTGAGCTGCGCCCATTTGCGCATTTCGTGCGTGCTCACCTCCGTGAGGTCGTGGAGATCCGCCTCCATCGCGCTCTTCTGCTTGCGCAGCGTCGTCCGCTCCTGCAGCAACTGGTAGATGATCTGGTCTTTGATCCGCAGCGTCTTCTGCAGCTCCTCCGCGGACTGCGCCTGCGTCGCGGATGGACGCGCGTCCGCCTCCTTCGGGGGGACTGGCGTCCGACGCGGACTGCGCTCGTCTCTGTCCGGACCCTTCTCTCTCAGCTCGTCGCTTCTCCTCTGCCGAGAGTCGAGCGCGTGGGTCTCGTACACTTTCATCGCCAGCTCCCGCGCGTCCGCCATCAGCTCCGGCGCTCGACGCAGAAAGTCCTCCATCTCTGCCGTCGACACGTCCATCCCTAGTGACGACACGCGACCCCATCAGCCTGCGGATCCGCCTTCCTCTTCACTGTGCCACTCAGCGTACCTTTGCGGAGCTGCCGCCGCGTGAGTCGCAGGATCTCGTCCACGCGCTCGCCGTCGCTCTCCAGTGCGTCGTGTCGATCCACGAGCTGGTTGTCCCACATTGACGTCTTCAGCCGCGTCGGTCGGAACGCAAACGGGTCCTCGCGGCCACGCGGAGACCGTGAGGACGGCGTCGTTCGTGGTGAGGTTGCCATGCGCGCACGCAGTTTATCCATCTAATCACAGCATCAGCTCACAGCCTGAGTCATCCCCTCCATACACAATCTAAGATCAGCCACCTACCGCGTCCAGGATGCGCTCGCGCTGGCCCTGCAGCTCGTCCTTGCAGATCTTGCGCAGCTCCCACAGCGTCGCCTGGTACGCCGCCCTCACCGACGTCGCGAGTTTCGGTCCTGTCGGCGGCGCCGCTGGCTGTAGGAGACGAGAGTCCGTCTCTCCGGTGCCCTTCTGACTAGGAGCAGACACGTCTGGCTTGGTGCTGTTGGCAGGCGCAGTCGCTGCGTGGGTGCTCGCGTAGCTCAGGTCGTCCACGAAGCCTCGTAGCTGCGTGCGGAAGTCGTTGAAGAAGACGAGGAACTTGTCCATGGACAGCGTGCCGGTGTGGTCCTTGTCGTAGCGCTCAAACAACTGGCCGGCCTCAAACTCCGAGTTCTTGTCGGAGCGCTCGTAGCCCAGTGGGATGCCCTGCGAGTCCGTCAGCGACAGCGGCTGACGCGGCGTGAGCAAGAGGCGCGGATGCGTCGGCGGCTGTGCGTAGTCGCGCAGCAGCTGCAGGAAGTCGCATCGCAGCAGCATGCCCGTGCGCGCGCGGTCGTACCGCCGGAAGAGCTGCACCGCGTCCGCGTCGTACGGCTGCTGCTGCTGCGGTTGGACTGGCAGTGCTGGACTGAGACTCTTGCCATCTTCGTCCGCGGGCGAGCTCTTTTTCTTCTTGCTGCTCTCCTTCTTGTCGGATTTTTCTTTTTCCTTCGAGCTCGAGCCGCTCTTCTCCTTCTTCTCCTTCACGTCTTTGTCCTTGCTGCTCTTCTTCTTCTTCGCTGTCGCTGCATCCGCCGCACTTTTCACCGTCGGCATCTCGCGCTCTTGCGCTCACGTCTTCAAGGTGCCCGCGCCGTTTCGTTTTCATCCAACGATTGACTCAGAAATACCGATACTACACCGGTATCCATTGTATCTGAGTCCGCGATCCAGCCCATCAAGTTCAGGCAGCTGGTTTCGCCAGGTGGCGGCCGCCGCTCGCCTCTCCCACAGTCTGATTGGCTGAAAATCCCATCCCAGACAGTTACGCTGCGCCACTGTTCAGCTCAGTCGGACTGACTTCCTGAGCTCTTGCAACGAGGAGCTCATTTCCACGGACGTCTTGTTCGTAAAGACGGGCGGAGGTTCAGCTGGTGGGTGCCGCGTCCGCTGCGCTTGCTCTTCTGGACTCTTTGGGGAGGAAGCCGAGAGCGACCCGCACACATCCCAAGGCACGCTCGATGACGACGCCGACACCAGCGACGCGCGTGCGCCGCGCGGCGGCCGCTCTGTGCATGGCGCTGGCTGCGGTGCACGCGAATGTCTACGCGCAGGCGACCAGCGACGGCCGTAACAGCATTCCCTTCGGCGTGGCGGGCGTGGTGACGAGTGCGCCGATCAACGGGAGCGGCTCAAGCAACGCTGTCGTGCAACCACAGGCCCACACGGTCACGCTCGACGAGCTGCGGTCGCTCGTCAACCGCAGCCGCAGCGACAACGGCGTGGCCATTCTGAATCCGTTCACGAGAGCGCCGACGTCGACACCGGCGGCGTTGACACCAGTACCGACTGCAGCAGGAAACAGTGAAACCAACAGCAGTGACCGAACGAACAGCTCGATTCCGTCACCGAGTTCCCCTGCACCTTCGGCGACTGTTGTGATTGAGACAGCGACAGCACCGACGACGCCTGCGCCAGCGGTCGACGGAACAGACAGAGTTGAGGCGACTGCGCCGTTCGATGACACAGCATCGGGGTCGTCGGCTCCGTATACAAAGGGACTCGCCCGGGCACGCGCGCGACCTACGGCCACACCAACACCAGCACCGCAGGATGACGAGGAGCTGTGGCTCGAAAGCCCGCCGCCGTCGGTCTCGAAGAAAAGCACCAACGCAATCGCGTTCGACGTTGTGCGGCCACCAGCTTCGTCGTCCGATAGTGGTGAAACAGACGCCACTACCACGACCGAAGCTCCCAAAGCAACCCCAGCAACACAGGCACCAACTTCTAGTCCTCCAGCAACTCTTCCGACAGCAACAGTCCCGCCAACAACCAAGCCAGTCCTGCCAGCTATACCCACAACGACTCTTCCATCGTCTGCTGCTCCTGCGGCGCGGGAGAGTTTGACGCCTGGTGCCAAGACGCCAGCTCCATCCGACAGAGGAGTCTCGCTGCTGGCGGAGTCGGCTCCGACTGCGCCTGCGGCCGGCGGACAGCCAGGAATGAGCCACTCCTCCTCGTCAGGGGAACCAGTCGTGGGCCACAACAAGAAGGACAACTCGACCGCTACAGGCTCCAGTGGCGGCGGCGAGAGCACGGAGAGCTCGAACCAGAGCAGCGGCAACCTCTACAGCATGGGCACGGCCTCCATCATGTCGATCGTCGGTGTGGTCGTCGGCATCTGCGTGATCGTGTCACTCTTCGTGCTGATCAGTCGCCGAAAATACGAGAACGATGACGACGACGACGACGTGCTCAACTACGGCGGTGGTGGAATCAAGCTGAACCTTGACGGCCGTGGCACCAACTCCATCGTTCGCCTCTCACCAACCTTCCTCATGAACGGCATGGCTGCGCCGGCCCCAGGCCAGCCGATGGAGCCTGACTTCGGCTCGGTGTCCCCACACCAAATCATGGCCAGCAACCGAGGCCGCGCCCCCACTGGAGCGATGCCAGAACCATCGCCAGCCATAATGGAGAGCTACGCTCCTCAGCAGCGCAACATGGCCAGCGAAGGCGGGCCGAGTCCCAACGCCTTCGACTCGACCGACGAGTTCTCGACCCTCGACAGTCGCGAGAGCGATGGCTGGAGTTCCGTGCTCGAGTCCGACTTCGACGTACGCTCGGCCTCGCGATGCACGCGTGACACGACGTTCAGCAACATCACCATGTCCCAGAACTACTCGGAATTCAACCCAGCGGACTTGCGCAGCGGCACGTTCCGCAGCACGGCCGCACCACGACGACCAGGAGGAGACTCAGCAGGCACCTACCGGCGGACGACGAAGGGATCGTCCCAGCCTATGGAGTACGACATCGACGAAGAGCCGGACGAGGCGGCGTCGGTCATGTCCTTCAACGTAGATGAGAGCAAGAACGCCAACGGCACGGCGCTCCCGCTCGGCGCGCGGTCCACCGGAGCCTCGTCGTTCCGCCTGTCCGGATACTCCGACTTCCGCTCCACAGGGCAGAGCTTTGACCAGTCGATGAGATCCACAGGCTCCTACATGTAAGGCGAGCCCGTGGCTGCGCGGATCGTGAGCGTGTCGTGTCTTTCTGTCGTCAGATATGTATCCTAGTGTCGTCGTCGTCGTCGTACTCGTGCAATTGTGCCGTCTCCTCGTAATAGCAACAGGAAGAAGAGCTCGAAATGAACCAAATCAGCCAGCTAATCAAGCAGGATCTGTCAGTCTCTCTCTCTCTGGTTTTGTTTCTGTCTATTCCAGTGTTCAGTTGTGCTTTTGACCTGACGACTACGAAGCCCGTGGCTTACGAGAACGACGCGCGGTCGAACACGCTCAGCGGCACCGACTTGGTCATGAGACGGAAGTACGCGAGCTGCGCATCGGTCGGCTTGTCTGCAAGGCACCACATCAATCAATCAGTCTCCGACGGTCGCCAACCTGCAGCCGCCACGCCACGTACCGTGCAGAAAGTGGATCTGGTTGTAGTACGCGACCACGCTCTTGAGCTCGTCCAGCGTGTACGGACGCATGGTCGCTCGGTGCTTGCGGTAGTCCACCTGCTGCTTGAAGTGGACCTTGGTCGGGAAGTTCTCGGTCGTGGCCGCCACGAACACGCCGTTCGCGAGCTTGCGCTCCTCCACGAGGCCGCCCTCGCGGACGTCTGTCAGCGCGTCGATGACCGAGATGTCTCCGGGCTTGACGTCCACGCCGTCGTAGCCGAACACTGTCTTGCCGAACCACGTGTTGTACTCGTCCACGGCGATCAGCACCGGGAACTCGGTGACCTTGGCCAGCTCGGCGCGCAGGTCCACGACCGCGGCACACGCGAGCTCCTCGTCGCGGATGCCGTTGACCACGAGGTCGCGCAGCGTGAGCGTGGACGCGTCGTACTCGGCGGCGTCCTTGGGCTTGGCGGCGAACGACTCCGGGTAGTAGCGGTCGCCGTAGTCGCCGCGCAGCTTGATGGATCGCAGCTGCTCGCCGTGGCAGTGCAGGAACTTCTCCAGCAGCTCGATGCCGTACGAGTCGATGTCGTACTTTCCGTCGACGTACGGCGACGGGATCACGTACGGCGCCTCGAAGCACCACGAGCGCGCGCTCGGCACGTAGAGCACGAGCCAGTCGCTCTCACGCGCGAACTGCACGATCTGCTGCAGCGCCACGGTCTTGCCGCAGCCACGCTCGCCGTCGATCACGTACGCGCCCGACGACTCCTTCTTGGTGGTCTCCCAGTCTGCAGAGGAAAGCGTCAGAATGCTCGCTGGAACAGACAAAGCCACGCATGGAGCACGCACCCTTGAGGGCCGCGAGGATCTGCTGCGTGGTCTCACGCAGCATCAAGTGGCGGTGACCCACGAGGTCGAACATGGACTCGACGCGCTTGCTGATGCTGCTCATCCGCACACACAGTCAACCGCATTAGTGCTGTGGTATGACAGCCTCGCGCATGAACAACTCTAGTTCACGCACCCCTCCGGCACGAGCTTGGCCTGCGTCTCCTTCAGGAACGGGAAGAACTTGAGGCTCTCCTTGTCGCTGGCCTGCAATTGCAACGGCGTCAGTCCTGTGGCATTCGCACCAGCGCATTTCGAAGAGCTCCGACCTGCGAGAAAGGGATGGTCGCGATCACGCCGCTGTCCTCGACCGGCTCGGTCTCCGACGTCGCGGCGGCGGCGTCGGCATCGGACGAGAAGCCGCGCGTGGCGACGCTCTGGAAGCTCTTGGTGGCGGCGGCGCGCGTGCGCTGCAGGCGCGAGAGCACTCGGGTCGCGAGCATGATGGTGCTGGATATTCCGTCGGACGTCGGTCGTGTGGCCTGCGGTGGGCGATCACCAGCCAGCAGCCCATGACTCTGTGGGCCAGAGATGCGCTACAGTGTGCACCACATCAACTAAGGCTATCATGTATATATAGAGTGGTACACACTAAGCACACCTCGTGAGAGTGACATCGCCGAAACCGCAGAAATTAGCAGCAGGCACCATGAAGCGACGCCGTTATCGACGTCGTCTCGGTCTCCATCTCTATTGGCGTCACGACAAGCACCGCCTCGCCACCGATCTTCACACACGGCATGGGCTCCGCGGCGTCTACAGCTAAGGAGGAGATCGTCTCGGGGGCTGCTGCAGACCAGGCGGCGCCGCTGACCTGCAAGCTGTCGGACGCCGACATCCAGGCGTTTGCGGCCGCCACGCACTTCTCGGCCGACGAGATCGTGGCGCTGTACGTGCACTACGACCTCATCAGCTCCAGCAAGCGGGACGACGGACTCATCGACAACAGCGAGTTCCAGACGGCACTGGGCTTCACGGTGAAGGAGTCGCTGTACGTGGACCGCATTTTCCAGCTGTTCGACACCAACAACGACTCGTTCATCAGCTTCTCCGAGTTCCTGCAGAGCCTCTCCGTGCTCTCGTCCAAGGGAAAGCCCGAGGAGAAGCTCAAGTGTGCGTTGGCTGCTGTTTTGTCTGCCTGTGGCTGTTGGATGCGGTCTCATAGGTGTGTCTGTCTCTGTCATTGTTCGCCAGTCTCGTTCGACGTGCTGGACTTCGACCGCGACGGCAAGCTGTCCAAGCACGAGCTGCTGAGCATGCTGGAGGCGTGCATCCAGGAGAACAGCATCAACATCCCGAAGGAGTGTCTCGAGACCATCGTGGACAAAACCATCGCCGATGTGGACCTGGACAAAGACGGCTTCATCAGCTACGACGAGTACAAGCTGCTGGGCGAGGCCAACCCGCACATGCTCAACCACATCACGTTCAACATCTCGGGCATCATCGCCGACTACATGCCTGCGCTGCGGTCCGTTATGGCGACCAGAATACAGTGAAAAATCCATGCTTCCGGGCGCGGGGCGTTTCCGCCGACGCCGCTTCCAGCGTCTTCTTTTGTTGGCTCCTTGTGTGCGTATTTTCCCTTCGCATCCTCGACGTTGAAGTGCCGAAGAAGATCGTTCGATCGACGGAAGAGAAGAGAACAACCGAAAAAAATGGCGCCAGAATAGAATCTGAGCAGGCTTTTCAGGCGCTAAAGATAGCCGCCCAGTGTGGGGATAGATGGTTGGTTGGATGGATGGATGGCTTGGTGAGGCCGTGGCTCGGTGACGGTATGGATCTCCTGTTCTGAGGGGGAGAGGCAGGATACCAACCCAGCGGATCCTCTCTGGGGCTCGTGCTGTTGGCGCGCTCGGCTGGGGATGCGTCGCCGTGCCACATGGCCGTCGGCCGGCTCGAAATAAACCGTCTGAGCTTATCAGACGCGCTCCGCGGTCTCTCGCTCGCCACCGCCACCGCGCGCAGCCGTAGACGCGTCGGGCGCCGCGCCATTCCGTGCGACTCGGCCTGCCGCACTCGCCTCGCCTCCAACCAGCAAACTAGAAACGGAGCCATTGCGCGCCTCCGACCCAGAAGCGCCGGCCCAGTCCAGTCTCTTTGTGATTCTCGAATCTCGGGAGTGACGGTACGCGGCCGCCTGATTATGTTGAAGCTGCGCCGGACCCAGCTGGGTCCTCTTCCATGTGGAGGGGCGCATCGCGTATGACGGGGATGGAACTGACTAGAGGCTCCTCAACTCTTTCTCTTCGTGTCTCCATTCGCAGGCAGCAGCAGAGAGAGAGAGAATGTCGGCGAACCAGCGCGGCCCGGAGCACGGCGACGCCACGCTCGCGGGGCTCTTCGCCATCGACCCGGCGGCCGTCAAGATCGGCAAGGAGATCGGCAAGGGCGCCTTCTCGGTCGTGTTCGCGGGCGAGTACAACAGGAAGCACGTGGCCGTCAAGTGCCAGCCCAAGGACGACGCCGGCAACATCCCGCAGTTCGTGCTCAAGGAGGTGGAGATCCTGCAGAAGCTGCGCCACGACAACATCCTCGAGTTCATCGGCGCCGCCGACAACCGCAAGACCAAGCAGATCCTGATCCTGAGCGAGCACGCCAGTAACGGCGACCTCGACCAGCTCCTGCGGCACATGCGCAGCGGCGCCGCGGCCCACATTGGCTGGCTGCGCGTGGCCGAGATGGCACGCGACATCGCGCGCGGCGTGGCGTTCCTCCACAGCTGCGGCATGATCCACCGCGACATCAAGTCGTCCAACATCCTGCTGGACGACCACATGCGCGCCAAGCTGTGCGACTTCGGCTTCGCCACGGAGACCAAGTGGTGGTACGAGCAGCACCACGAAGGCGGCGACCAGCCCGAGGCCGTGGCCGCGGTGCTCACGCCGCGCCGCAAGTCGTACTGCGGCACGGACGCGTACATGGCGCCCGAGATGTTCCTGGACGAGGACTACAACGAAAACGTCGACGTGTTCAGCTTCGGCGTCGTGCTCATGGAGTTGCTGTGCTGCCGCGTGGCCAACAAGGACAACTTCCTCATGCGGCTGCCGCAGTACAAGTTCCAGATCCAGATGAGCGAGTTCCGCGACGCGCTGCCGCTCACGTGTCCGCCGGCCATCGCACGACTGGCCGAGTCGTGCGTGTCGTTCGAGCCAAGCGAGCGACCGACGATCGAACAAGTCGTGGCGTCGCTGGAAGAGATCGTGGCGCTGAAGGAGCTGACAGAAAACGCCGGTGCGGTGCCAGTGGAGCTGCGGCCGTACACGCCCACGCAGCAGGACGTGATGGAGAGCGAGCCGCAGCTGGAAGACGACGACGACGACGATGACGACGACGATGAGGAGGACGGCGACAACGCGCGAGACGACGACAGCGGAGCCGACACGATGGAGCTGGAGGAGGACCAAGAGTTGGCGCCGGCGCTGCCCCCACCGTACCAGACAGGCGCGATGCTCAAGCGCAACCGCCGCGGCAACCGCGGGTGGTCGGAGAAGCTGTTTATTATGGACCGCGACCACTTACACTACACAGACGCGCCGGAGAAGCAGCAGCAGCAGGCGAAGAAGCCGGCGAACGGGCGAAGGCTGAGCCAGGCGCCGCCGCCGCCCACCATGTCGTCGCTGTACCTGAAGGACTGCCGCATCTGGAAGACCATGGAGATGCCGGAGCTGTGCTTCAACATCGTGGACGGCAGCTGGAAGATCAAGCGCGAGCTGCGGGCGCTGAATCGCGACGACCTGGAGAAGTGGATGGCGCTGATCAACCAGGCGATCGACTTCGCCAACGAGCAGGCGGCGGCCAAGGCCCACGGCGGGCTCAAGCCGCTGGGCCTGGGCTCCTTGAAGGGCAAGATCACCAACAACGGCAGCCGCCATTCGAGCTCTGGGTCGCGAGAGCGAGGAGGCAGCCGCGGAAGCCGAGGCAGTCGCGGCAGTCGAGACAGCCACGGAAGCCGCGGCAAGTTTAAGCACGGGGAAGAGCGCCACCCGGAGACGGCTCTGCACAAGAACGAGCAGGAAGAGGACCTGTACGAGGACCCAGAGGACGAGGTGTTCCAGTGGCTCAAGGCCATGAGCCTGCAGCGGTTCGCCGCGACGTTCAAGGCCAAGGGCTTCTCCACGGTGGATTTCATTCGAGAGGTGAGTCGCGTCGAGTGTCTGGGAGTATGCTTGAGGCGGACGGGATGGCTGACGGGGTGTTTCGCTTGTTCAGACTGGAATTGAAAAGGAGGATCTCAACTTCATGGGGATCAAGGACGCTGCGGCACGTAAGACGCTCATGCAGGCGGCGCGTACTCTGCGTGGAGAGGACGCGTGAGCGAGCACGCGAGACGAAGCAAACCCCCATGTCACAATATAAATTATCATATCTATTGCCACCATCACACACACAGACACACCCATGAACACGACACCAAAGTTCGGACACGTACGTTGCGAGAGTCTTCGTGGTGTATTACTGTTGATGGCGATAGAAAGTGGAGGGGAGCCGTCTCAGATGAGACGAGCCAAAACATCATGAAGCAAAGCACACGCGACGGTGAGAGATGGAGGGACACACTAGAGATCGAGCATCGGGCCCGAAGATGTCAGTCCGTCCTCCACGCCCGTGAGCAGGTTGCGCAGGAACGTCTCGGTCACGCGCGTGTAGTTGACAATCTCGGCGCGGTTCATCTTGTCCAGCGGCATCTCCGACAGCCCCGTGAGGTGCTCCGTGTTCTTTTCCAGGTTCTCTTGCAGGTACTCGAACAGGTTCTTCTCCTTTCCTGGCTGCAAGTAGTAGCCGAACACGTACGTGTACTTGAGCACGCGTCGACACTCGATGAGCTGCTCGGTGGCGGCGTTCAGGAACTGCACGTCGATCCACGACGACTCACCGTGGTTCGCCTGCAACTCGACCATTCGGGCCTCCGTGCCCTCACGCATGCGGTGGGCAAACTTGCCGGCCTCTGAGTGGTTCGAGTAACGCTGGTAGTAGTGCAGGTATCGGTCGAGCTCGGCCTTGGCACGTGCCGCGTCCGTGTCGGCAGCAGCTCCTTGCGCGTCGAAGCGGTTGCACTTGTAGTAGCCGCCCGTGCCGGAGCCGTGTTTGTGCCAGTCTTGCATACAGATCTACAGTTCCATCCCCACCAGTCAGCGTCCGTCTCTACCCACAGCTAAACCCGAAAGACACTCGTACCCAGCAGAACTCGAACTGACACTTTCGGCACGTCATGTGGTTGCAGCCTTGGTTCTTCTCGATGCGCACCGAGCACTTGGGGCACTTCTTGGTGTTGGCCAGGATCCAGTTGGCCGTCTCCGACTCGTTCTTGCACTTCTCCATCCACGTCGCGAGCTGCTCGCACGTCACGGGCGAGTGCGCCTCCTCACCGCAGCGCAGACAGAAGACGCAACTGCACGAGCAGCGCACGGACGACAGGCCGCCGCCCGCGCACGAAATGGCCTTGTTGCAGCCGGGGGCCGGACACCACTTGACGCCCTTGTTGATGTCCACGTACGAGCGCAGTACGTACAGCGAGTACTTGGCGAATTCCTCGGCGCTGAGCAGCTTGCGGAAGACCGTGTCGGGCACGACCTCCTTGCAGCCGTGCGACGGACACGTCGTCATGATGCACGGCGCGCCCTCCGTGATCTTCACCGACAGATACGACTTCCAACAGTGCTACGGAACCACACACGAATACGGTCAACCCACCCGAACATTATGGAAAGATACGCCCTTTCCCAAACGCACCACGCAGTAGATGTGGCCGCAGTTCATGCCGAAGACCTCGGCCGCTGGGTACGCGTCGCAGCAGATGAAGCAGTCGTACTGTGGGATCCAACAAGCGCGTCAGTCCTCTTTCCACCAGAAATCCAAACAACCGCCTGAAATCCTAAACGTACCTCCTTGTCCGTGGGCAGTTGCGGCGGCGCCGCCTGCGCGAACTCGACGCCAGCATCCTGCATGGCCTTCTCCGGATTCAGGTAGTACCCCTCGATCAGCTTCTCCTTGTTCCACTCGAAGTGGCGCAGCAGAATGGCGGCGACGGACGGCGACATCTCCAGCACGCCCGCGATGTCGGCGATCAGCGAGCGCAGCTCCACGTACAGCTCCTCGCTGTCGATCACGCGGTAGTCACCCACCGCCTTGGCGTTGGCGTGGCCCAGGCCGCTCGCGTTGATGCGCTTCTTCTTGTTGGCCGAGCCGCTGGCGCCCAACGGCGACACGCTGCCGTGCTTGCCCTCCATGCTCAGATCCGAGCTGTTGCGGCGGCGGCCGGCGCTGGCGTCCGACGCGACCGACGCGGCGTCGTCGTCGTCCACGTACTCGATCTCGTCGTCGCCCTGGAAGTCCTCGTCGTCCTCCACGTCGCTGTAGTTGTACTCGTCGTCCGAGTTGATGGACAGCGAGCGACTGTACACGGGCGCGGGCGGCGCGGCCGCGTCGTCCAGGCCGCCGTCGAGCCCGAAACTGCTCTTGCCGTTCAGCTGCTTAGCGCGGGAGGTGCTCATGGTGCGTGCGGGTGCGTGGCGTCGCTCGGGGCTGCAGGGCGCGCGGCGAGAGGCGCTTCTTCCGTCTTCTTCCGGGCGCGTGGATCGAGTCCAGATGACTCAAGACACTTTGCCTGCTGATGCGACCCACAGAATGAACCAGGGGGAGAGAAGCGCAGGAATAAAACCTCACCACGACGCATGGATGAGTGATGGTTGAGACGGGGTGGAGAGTGATGGTCCCGATGGGTTTTGAACCCACAAAAGATGGTGAAAACTACTGATGGCAGCAGTACGAAGCTGTAATGATGACTTGCGCTGTGATTGGTGGAAATGGCGAGGGAACTGCAGATGGTTCGTATCTGCCAGGTGGTAGGAATTGCGCCCGTTAGAAACTCGGCTGCTACCCCAATCCCTTTTTCTGACGCCCTAGTCAGGGTTTTGGGTTCACGACTGGCGTGACCGCTGTCGTTTCCGGCCGATGCGACTGTCAACTCGCCGCAATGCCACGACCGCGAGTCTTCCAGTGCGGTTAGGGCTTCGAAAGTCCCGGCTCTCAAACAGCAGGCACTCGCCGCTGAATCGTGCAGTTGAGGATGCCGTGCGCCGTGTCTGCCGCGGTCTAAACGTGCCTCGAGTACTGAGATACGGTAGGGAGGCAGTTGATCTCCCATCTGAAAAGGTCCGACAAAATGCATGGCCACTGCACTGCATATCCGCCTCGCGGTCCGGCGCATCCGCCCTCTTCCGCGCACTTCCGCGGCTTCCTCGCTGTGCATCATGCGGCTCTCGTTCCTGCGTCTCGCGCTCCTGGCGCTCGCGTGCGCGCTGCTGCTGAGCGGCCAATGTAAGTGGCTTCGCATTGCCAAGATCCCGAAACTAGATCGGATTTGACTGAGTCGTGGTCCGTCTGTGCTCTCTGTGTGTGCCTGCCATGCTGTCGTGCAGACGCGATGGGCGACACCCCCAAGCCCAGCGACACGGGGAATCAGCCCGCCACCACAGCGCCCCCGGCCACGACCAAGCCTCCGTCGCCGCCGTCGACGCCGCCGACGCCCACAACCAAACCACCGGCGCCTGCGACGCCCGCGCCTCCGCCGACCACCGCCACTACCAATACGAGCAGCTCCGCGCCGGCCACCTCCACGCCCGCGCCCTCCACTGCGCCGCCCTCCACCGCCCCAGCGCCCGCTCCCGAGCCGTCCACTGAGGCCGTCGTCGCCGCCTCCACAGCTCCATCTCCAGCCCCCGAAGCGACGCCTGCAGCCGCCGCGACCTCCACTTCCGACTCGAACTCTTCAGGCATGGGTGCAGGCGCGATCATTGGCATCGTGATTGCCTGCTTGGGCCTCGTGGGTATCATCGGCTTCTTCGCGTACCGCCACTTCCGCGCACGACGCGAGGACGCCGAGAACAACGAGTACGACATGCAGTACGGCGGCGCGTCGCCCGTGCTCGAGTCCTCTCGCGCCCACGACGACAAACTGTATTCTATGATGGAGATGCCCAAGCCGAGTCGCCAGACCACGGCTGCGACGGAGACGCCGACCGACGACATCGTGATCATGACCAAATATGCGACGCCGTCGTCGCCCAAGTTCGCGCAGAACCCGCCGCAGCTCTCGCCGCCGCCGTTCCAGCAGGAGGTCGCCGACTTCACCAAGTCGGTTAACGACTTTGACAAGAGCCAGTACCAACAGCAGCCACCGGCGGCCGCGGCCTCCACCGAGTTCGCGACCAACTCGTACCGCGCATCGTACGCCGAGTCCTACGCCGAGTCGTACGCCGAGTCGTACTCCGGCGGCGGCAGCTTCATGAACTCGTACGACCAGGGCGGCATGATGGGCCGCGACACGTTCCGAGACACGATCAGCAGCGAGCAGGGCGAGAACCAGGCGCCGGTGGCCATCACCGGCGGCGCGAAGACCGCTACTCTGGACAGCGCGGCTCTGGAGGCGAACAACAACCAGTCCCATTGGATGGACGCCATGGACGAGATGCGCGACACGCAGGACAGCTACGCCATGCTGGAAGCCGGCGCGTCCTTCGGCTCGCGGGGCTCGGCCATGCGCTTCTCAAATGAGTCGGACATCCGCGGGTAGATGGCGCCGAGAGAGGCGTCAGTGCGTTTATGGTAATGGCGGCCTTGGATGGCCGCCCGTATGGTATATTAGAGATAGGTCCGTGAGAACGTCGTGTCGGACGCAGGCCCCCACACAGCAAACGTAGAGTGTGCTTGGCTTGCACAACAAACACAACAGAGAAAGCAATGCAAACGACAGAGTTTTTAATCGAGTTTAGCGACGCGCCGGGCCGCCGCGCTTGACCTGCGGGAACTGCAGCGGCAGCGTGAGCACGGCGCGGTGCGCCTGCTTCTTGGACGACAGCGCGTTGGAGCCGTACACGGCCGTCTCGGCCTTGACCTTCTCGACGCCGCAGCCCAACTGCCGGCAGTACGTCGTGAGCCTATGAAAAACAACAGCGTCAGCCTCAGAGATCTAGTACGACCACCACCATACAGGCAATCGCAGGCTACGTACGAAGGCGCCGAGCGCTTGAGGTCGGTGCCCAGCTCCGTGAGGTCGAGCGTGAAGCCGTTGACGGTGAGCGCGACCACGAGGATGTACAGGATGACCTTGTCCTTCTTCGGCTTGGGCTGCAGGTAGCTCATGTGGCCGTTCTCGTTTTGGCTCGCGTCCGTGAAGAGCTGCAGCAGGTGGCGCAGCACGACCAGCGGGATGTTCTTGTCCTCGCTGAAGGCGACGACGCTCTTCTTGAGCGGGAAGTGCGTGTGGAAGATGTCGAGCAGGTACTGGATGTACACGATGTACGCGAGCTTGGTCTTGTCGTACGGCGTGCGCAGCGACAGCAGCAGACGCGTGGGCAGCGCCGACAGCTTCTGCGTCGCCGCCAAGTCCGCCACATTCGTGGTCTGCAGCAGCTCGATCCACTCGTCCGCCTTGATCTGCAGGGCCTCCATGACGCTCGCGTTCAAGACTGTACCAACGACGACAACACCCGATTAGCTCCCCATCTATGCCAGCCAACAAAGCGACAGCGCAACGTACACTTGCGGACGTTGTAGACCTGCTCGGGCGTCGCAGCCTCCAGGTTGTGCGGCGGCAGCATGGCGTTGCGCGTGGCCAGCGCCGCCGAGTCCACCGCCGACTCGGCATCGCGCGCGCGCGCGGCCTCCGTGGCCTTGTCGATCTGCTTCTTGAGCGTCTCGGTGATCGAGGCGGCACCGCTGACGTTCTGCACGTTGACGATGTTCTCTTCGATGCTCTTCTGTATCCGCTTGCTCTTCTTGCTACCGAAGGCCTCGACGAGGTCGCGCTTCTTCTCCATGTAGCTCTTGCCGTCGCCGCGGTTCTCGTCCACGTTGTCGGTGGAGCCCTTGATGGTCTGCTGCATCATGTAGATCTGGTTCACGTTGCACAGACGCACCTCCTGCGTGTTCTTGTCGTAGATGCCCACAGCGTAGCTGGCGCAGTCGTTGGCGGCGCTCAGGTAGCCGAAGTTGGCGCCCTGGTACGCGATGCGCTCCGTGCTGGCGACCACGAGGCGCTGCTTCTTCGCCGGGTTCTCGAACACCTCGAAGCTCAGGTCCTTGCGCTGGCCTGGCGGTGGCGGTCCATTGCGGAACGACGCTGTCCATTCAGTCACGCATTTCAAGTCAGATTGCCGATTTTCATGCCACTAATCCAGCTAAAAGAGCCGTAAAAACTCACCGACAACTGGCGCGGCCGCGTCGAGCGCCGCCTGGTGCTGCAGCGTCACCTTCTTGCTCATGTTGTGCCTCTAGTTGCGTCTACGGACTCGCGGATGCGATGGTGCCGTCCACGCCAATGCTCGTGGAGCTCCTTGATCGGCGGCAACTCCTCGCTTCCCAGCCAATCCGACTTGAGCTCCGACTTTCCGCCAATCACCATCGTCACCACTTATTCTCCTTCCTATTGGCTAAATAGTTTTCTATTTTCGACCAATCATAACCTGTAATCGCGAATCAAGCCCCTTTCCGAGCCGCTGCGCAAAGTGAAGTTCTGCGGAGCTGCCCATCGAAAAGAGACGACGACGACACCATGGCGGACGGCGACGCGACGCTGACGTCGTGCCTGAACCTCATGCGCCGCATGCCGCCGCGCGACGTGGAGCAAGACCTCTACAGCCTCACGCGGCTGGCGCCGGCGCTCACGGACGAGCTATACCAGCGCGTGGACCAGCCGCTGCAGGTGGCCATCGACCCGACCAACGGCCGCAAGTATCTGCTCTGCGACTACAACCGCGACGGAGACTCGTACCGGTCGCCATGGTCCAACAAGTACGACCCGGAGATCCAGGACGGAGAGGGCTTCTTCCCGTCCGAGAGCCTGCGCGAGCTCGAGGTCTACGCCAACGAGATCTTCGACTCGTACCGCGAGCTGTACTACCAGGGCGGCATCTCGTCCGTGTACATGTGGGATCTGGACGCGGGCTTCGCGGCGTGCTTCCTGGTCAAGAAGGACGTGGTGGACCAGCGGTTCGTGGAGAAGGGGTCGTGGAACTCGATCCACGTGCTCGAAGTCCAGGAGATGGGCGGCGGCCGCGCCACCTACCGCCTCACGACCACTGTGCTGCTGGCCATGAAGGTCGCGCGTCCGGAGCTGGGCGACCTGACGCTGGACGGCACGCTCACGCGCCAGACGGAGCAGACGCTGGAGTTCGAGGACGGGCTCTCGCACGTGTCCAACATGGGCCGCATGGTCGAGGACATGGAGATCGCCATGCGCTCGAGCATGGACGGCCTCTACATCTCCAAGACGCGCGAGGTGATCAACGGTATGCGCAAGCTGCAGCAGGGCGCGACGGCCGCACAGGCCAACGCCTTCGTGGGCGAGCTGAGCAGCGCCGTCCTCATGCACGGGCTTAAGAAGACGGGCTCCGGTGCGTGAGCGAGCACGCGAGAATACCATCCAAACCCCACAGCCACGGCGAGTGGCGTGACAGCAAGAAGCCCAAACAAACGAATCCACGGACGCAATACAGAGCTGCTGAGTTTTGCTACATGTTGAGCGACTGGATCCATTTCTTCTTCTCCGCGATGCTCTTCAGCACCAGCGCGTACTTCCGCACGACCGCTTGGTACTCGGCGTCGCCCGAGCGGTAGAGATGCAGTTTGGCCTGCAGCTACAGCACCAACCCACCGTGACATCAGCCCACAACCCTCCAGATATTCGCATGACGAACAACTCACCTGCTCGTGTTCGTCTAGAGCTCGTTGCCGTCGCGCCTCCAGTGCCGTGCTGCAGACACGCATCAGTCAGTACAACCAGTAAGCGCATCCCATCGCCTACACCAAACGTACTGGACGGCTTGCAGCAGAGCCGCCTGGTCTCTTGGGTACGTCTCCACGAGCACTTGCTTCGTGAGCACTTTGGCTCGCAGACTCATGGCGCGTGAGTAGGCTGTGAGCCACTGCATCTTGGCCTGCAGCACGCGCGGCGCGTCCTGTTGCTTGTACTGCTTGAGCAGCGCCTGCACCAAGTGGATCATCGCTTGCAGACGTTGCAGATCCTCACGCAGCTGCGTGTGGAGCTGGCGCTGGAGCACCACCACGCTTCGCTCTTTTTGCTGCCTGATCGACTGCAATTCCAGGATCAATGCCGGGATCTCCATCACTTGGCGAGCCGTTGACGACCCTGCGACGCCAGCGGAAGTAGGCAACGAGTAACCAAGCGAGCTACCCGGAATTCTGTCTAGTAGCTCAGGCAGCATCACATCGCACAGATCGGCGCACTTCTCTCGAAGCTTGTCCTCGACGCGGGGAAGCAGCGCGTGCTGGCAGCAAGACATGCAACACCGTCAGAGCCGTCCACAGATTGCAGCGCGAGTGGCTCGTACCCTCGCAGTGTCTCTATGGAACTGCGTGACCCGCTCGTCGGCGAGGCCTGTCGTGCGATGCAGCAGTGCTGGTGTAACGCCTAGAAGCCCAGACTCCTCGCTGCCGTCGGAATCCGCTGACGCCGTCAGCGTTCGTCCATCGCTCGGACCAGTCGTGCTGAGTATGCGATCCACTTGAGCGACCGCCATGAGCAGATCTGCGATCTGTGCGCGTGTCAATTGGCGTCAGACCGCCGCATCCACTGCGCTCGCCTTCCGCCACGTACCTTGATGGCCTTGGCGTCTTCGGTGCTGGCGCATCCGTCCTGATCATCGTCATGGAGGATCTCCAGCGCCTGGGAGTAGAGCAACTCCGTGCGGTAATACGCATCCAGTATACTAGACTAGACGCGGCACACAGTCATGAGCCAGGCGTGAAGGCAGCGCCGCACACCCGTGGAGATCTCCCTCCTTACCTTCATGCTTGTTGTCTGCAGATTTGTCTTCACTTTCCTTGCTACACCTCTATTTAGAAACAGACAAACACTCTACATCACAACATGAATTGAAGAGAGCTCTTGGACTCTCATTGTGCAACCAAGCCCAAAAAGCGCGCCAAGCACAACCGATCCAAACGCATTCATCCTCAGCCGCAAGACCGAGCCGACAGCAAAAACACTCCAACTGATCAGATCCGACTTCCTGTACCTCCCACGGTCGAGGAACGGATTGGGTTTCCCCAACATCATGCTCAGTCTCAAACGTCAAAGGCTGCGGTCGCTCCAGCGCTTCGTTCTCACGGTGCGTGGCCAAGATCCACCGCTCTGGACCGTTCCAGGGCGGAATGGGCTTCAAGATCTGTATCCTACGCTGGGAACGGTGGATGCCTTGGATTTCCTGCACGCCAGTCCGCTGGTACGCTCGCATTTGGCAGATCGTACTGCGGTGGCGCCGTGGTGGCTCCACACGTGGCGGATTTGGGCACAAACCCGATGGCCCGTCACCACTGACTCAATGCGAGCAGTAGACTGGCCTGCTGGCATGGCCTCCACACCGATGT
>JAADXN010000391.1:0-25066 GCA_023337875.1 Pythium apleroticum | reverse complement strand
TCGTTTTCTGTGTGGCTAACTTTCCCAGCAGAGCTGGACGAAGACGCGTTTGAGGTTATGGACCGCGCGATGGTCAAGCGGGTCTCCTCCGTTGTGATGTGTACGACTGCGATCAAGAAAAGCAAAGAGAAAGAAGCGGAGGCCACGTCGTAGGGGCTCATGCATGCTCCTTGATTGAACACATTACATGATCTCATTTCCTCGAATACAGCCTCGCGTATTCGTTCTTGAATGTGGTCTGGCAGGTGCTACCGCAAAATGCCTTCCGTGTATCTGCGTCCACCACGAGCGTATCGGCCCGCACGACGCGGTAGCACTGCCAGCAGCTCTTGCGTTGGTCTGTCGTGCAGCCTTGCTCTATTCTCTCGATTTCCGCTGTCGAAGGGCGCGAACTAGTTCTCGTGTCAGCGTCGGAGGCCCCTCCCTGACGCCACGCTAGGACGGCTCGCCGAAACGCCTCTTGCTCTTTCGCCTCATCGTACTCGCCCTTCAACAACGCGCCGCCGCTTTGGTTGTTCTTGGCTTCGTCTTGCTCTTCACCACGCTCCGCCATGGGATTGAACCACATGCCATCGTCGGCTTCTTCTTTGGCAGTCGAACCGTCCCCATCGCCAGCTCTCCAGTCTAGCAGCGCCTTCATGAACGAAGCATGGCCGGCGTCTTCGTCGAAATCTCCATCGGCAAGATTGACTGGGACCTCAGCTTGGCCACCAGCCTTCGTGTCATCTCGCAGGGGCTTCACGTGCGACCAGTGCACGCCACCATCCTTACTGGGAGATCCGATTTCGGGTACCGGGGCGACGTCTCGTATCTTCGAGTCAATGATCTCACTGGCCTCGGAGGCTCCTCGCTCCACCGCAATCTTCGTGGCGTCTCTCAGGCGCTCGAGCTCGTTCCACACAATATTTCGAGCCGAGACGCGATCCATTCCGATCTGAGCAAAGTCGTCTGGCTGCATCTGCAGCAGCGACGCGCCCGTGACTTGGTGGTACTCAAAGGCAGAATGGAACTCCTCCAATCCGAGACTTGTGAGCCACTCGAGCACGTGCGCGGTGGTCCATTTCTTCACGGACGCGACTGACGGCATCAGCAATGGCTTGCTTTCTCCTACCGTCTTCTTCTTCTTTTTCTTCTTCGTGCTTGACTCGGTCTCACCTTGCTCACTATCTTTTTCTTTCTTCTTTGCGCTCTTGGCTTGCGGCTTGTTCATCCGATCTTCGACATCTTTCGCGTAGCGACTCACACTGCCGATGCCTTCTTGGGCACTGCGCCATCGTGATCCGCTGAACTTCGCGGGTAGTTCTTTCTCAAACTTTTGCTTGTCTTCTTGCATCTTAATGCGAAGCTGGATCAGCCGCTCCTCCATTTCCTGGGCATCTTCCTCGAGGCGATCGGACACGCGCGGCTTTGTTGCATTGCTGGTAGACGGCTTGCTCACAGTGAGTGCGGCTGAAGGTCGCGACACGGAGCTCGAACGCCGCGCGACGCCCACGCCATCCTTCGCCATGGTCTCCAATACTAAGGCAGAAAGCCAGGTACGTTCGGCTTGACGTTGTTTTGCCTTGTCGCTGCTATTCTCAGAGACGAATGCAACTCTGCCGATGCGATCTATTCTTTGCCTTGGATTCCCTGTGACTTCGAGCAAGAAATGCCGAGAACCACGTGCATTCATATCCTAGACCCACACAAAGCCCACTGCCCGCAGAGACCACAACAACACATCACCATGGTGAAGCAGCACCCTGCTGCTCTTCGTCTCGCCAAGCTGGATGAAGTCCAATCGGCGTCGGTGCTTCCACTGGCTCGCTCCTCGTCGACGCCAACGCAGCCAGCAGCGAAGCAGAATGGCGGCAAGGCTGCTCACTCGCCCTCAACTGCGTCTAGTCCTGGCTCTGTGGATCTCACTGGAAGCTGTCTCTTCGGCCGCGCGAACCCGTTCGAGACCGACTTCAGCGAGCGAGAGCTCGTTGGAGAAGGTGGCTTCGGCCGCATCTACAAGTGCAAGTCCATCCTCGACGGACGCTGGTACGCCATCAAGTTGGAGCAGTTCTGGTTCAAGCCGCAAGCGTTCTTTAACCCGTCTGAAGTGCGCGACGTAATGATGAACGAAGCGCTCGTGCTGGCTCGGCTCGATCATGAAAATGTGTGCCGCTACTACACGACGTGGGTCGCCGGCTCGCTCGTCTCAGTCGATAAAGTCGGTAAGCGCAGCGACGTTCTCATGGCTGAGCGGACGACGGTCAAGAAAGCGATACGGCGGTTCAGTCCGCCGCGCCGCTCGTCGTCCAGCAGCGACTTCGAGTCTCAACTGCATGTTCCCAATCGATTCGTACCCGTCAAGAACGCCAACTTCCTCGATGAAAGCGATGAAGAAGATCCACACGACGAAGACGACGAGAGTGAGTTTAATCCGCTTGCGTCTCTCGATCGTGAACTGCGAAGCAACCCGTTCAGCTTAGATGACGACGACTATCTCGGTTTCAGCGATCTCGGCTTCGACATGGAGACTGAGAACTCTGGCGACACAGTGCCCAGCACCGACGACGACAGCTTCGACTCTCCACTGCCGAAGAAAGTTCACGTGCCTCGACGTCGCCAGTCGCTGGACTTGGGCTCTGCCGCTGCCGGTGCATTGTGCACACAGATCGACGTGTACATCCAAATGGCATTGTACGAAGGCAACACGCTGCTGCACTGGATCGAGCGGCGCAAGGACATCAACGCGACCGAGAACCTACGCATCTTCAAGCAGATCGTTGGCGGTCTCAAATACATCCACGCCCAGGGCCTGATCCACCGAGACATCAAACCCGCCAACATCTTCCTCACGAAAGACTCGGTCGTCAAGATCGGCGACTTTGGCCTCGCCAAGAACACGCTGCAGAGCAGTCTCCACATCCCGCCGTCCCAGTATTTCTACGACGACGGCAGCATGGAAGGCGGTGACTCGAACGACTTGACCATCTCGACTTCTGCTGGCGTGGGCACGCCACTGTACAGCAGTCCTGAGCAGACGAGCGGCCAGGGATGCGATGCGTCGACCGACATTTTCAGCCTGGGTATCTTGCTGTGCGAACTATTCTCATCGTTTGAGACCCAAATGGAGCGGTACGCCGTGCTGTCTTCCGTTCGCAAGGGTGTGTTGCCCGCAGCACTCGAGCGTCAGTACCCTGAGATCGCTGAGCTCGTGCTTCAAATGGTGCAGCTGGACAAGAACCAACGTGTCTCGTGTGCTGGGATCGAGGAGTTCGCTCGCCACCGCCAACTCTGGGGCATGTGCACGGCCATGACTACGTACTCCCCGTGGACGCCAGTGGTCTCGCCGTCCCACAAGCGCTCGCTCGGCTTCTTCCCCAAACAGGCAGCGTTGGCGACGTCGACACGAGACCAGTTGGCGGCGTTGCTGTCAGCGATGGGGAGACTGGAAGAGAAGCAGGATGATCTTCTGCGGGCAGCGGCGAAGGACGCTAAGTTGTTCGACCTACAACAACTCCAAGACGTCGCTGAGGCCAGAAAGCAACTGCTGCGAGAAATCCACTTAGCTATTCAATAATCCAAAGAGCAAACACAGACACAAAGCGACTTACGCACTACCGACCCATGCCGTTGACGCCCGAGTTGCTCAGCCAGCGATCGGCTGGTAGCCGTGGCGGCGACTGCGAATCACCACATAGATGATCCCTGCGATGAAGAGAGCGCCAACGACGATGCCGGCAATACCGTACCCGGACAAACCGCGTTTCTTGCCGTGACGTTGCTCTTCCTCCGCAGGTTCCGGCTCCTTGTCTTCCCCTTTGCTTTCACCGTGGTGCGTCTTCTCATCGTGCGCTTCCTCATCCCCACCGGCTTCTTCATCGCCACCACCTTCGCCACCTTCACCTTCCCCGCCAGGTTCACCCTCATCACCTGCGTCACCTCCACCAGGGCCACCGTTGCGGGCTTCCACACTGAGCTTGAGCTCTTCTCCGATAGGAAACTTCAAACCCGACAGCACGAGCATGTCGGTCTGCTCAAAGTAGGCGGCCTTGACCAGCTCGTCTTCATTCGAACTGTGGAGATGCAGTGAAGAGTTACCGTGGAACTCGCCGCGCAAGCCAAACACGACGACTTCGTCAACGTCGATGCTCATCTCCGGCCCATCGTAACCATGGAACACGCGCGTCGTGGTCAACTCCAACGTGTTGCCGCCCTTCAGGCTTGTCTCAAACGACAGAAGCGAGTACCGTCCATCTTGCACCGAATGCAACGAGTCGCCATCATCCACGAACAGCTCTCCGCAAGCTGCTGGCTCGGGCAGCGCCGGATCCAACGCGATTACGAGTCGATACGAACCTCGCTTCGTGATCGCTGTCGTCGTACTGGCCTGTTGAGTGGGTACGATGTTGCCGCCACGAATGTGTACTTGCAACGCATGCAACGGAGTCAGAAGCTGCTCAATGCGACCGCTGGCAGCGTCCTCGCCTTCCTCCGCAGCGCTCATGACCATGCGGCCAGTTTCCAAGTCAAACCACGTCGCATTTGGGAAGTAGACTCGAGTGGAGATGGCTCCTTTGTCGACAACTGGAGACACCATGAGCGCCGGGCCAACGAGGTACTGGGTTTCGACATCGTACGCACGCGGGTCTGTTGGAAAATCCAACGCGAGTCCGCGAATGATCGGCTGACCGTCTGCGTGAGCTCGATAGAACTGAGTGTACAAGTACGGAAGGTGGCGGTATCGTCGAAGTAGCGTCTCGCGCACAATGCTGGCCGTTTCTTGATCGAAGTCGACCGCTGAGGCAGGCTCTGCGTCTTTACTTGCGTGGTTTCGGATCAGCGGAAAGAACGACGCAGCTTGATGCCACCGAATACTCAATTCTTTCTTCAAGCCCACCCCATTGCCACCAATGCTTGGTCCTGAGAGAGGAAGCCCCAGTAGGTTCATCTGGATCACATTCGCGATGGACAGACGCAGATTTTTCCACGTCGAGTCGAAGTCGCCAGACAAATGCCCAGTAAACTGGCCGTCACCCGAGTACGTAGCCCGCGACAGCACAAGACTTCGCCGCTCGAGCTCTCTGTCCATGGCGCGTCGAGTTGCCTTGGATTGCGCGTGGCCGTACAACGAGTGGACGTTGTAGTGAAGGGACGAGTGGTGAAGCGATGCCATCGGTAACGTCGCCGCATTCAGATTGCCGTGGCCACCTCGAGCCGCCGTGCTCTGTCCGGGTGTGAATGGCTGACGGTACGGATCGAACGGGAAGGCGATATCGAGTGAGCGAACAAACGCGCCATTGCCAACAGCGCCAGCACCGAAGGCGTCTCCGCCGCGACGAGACTTCTTCGCATCAGTTGCTTCTCTGACGAGATCTTCGTCACAGGTGTGGTTTCGTCCGGAAAAGACTTCATCACAAGACGCAGAGGGTTCGTTGGAATCCATCCAGACTCCATCGAACGGAAGCACCTGCTTGTGGAAGTTGCGCAGCATTTCTTGCCAGTACGTGGTCGAATTCGGGTGGAAGAAGTCGACAAAAGCTGACCACTGACGTCCGACCAGCTTCTCTGCATACCGCTCGCCTTGGACTCCCTTCACGAACACATCCAGCTCCATTCCTCGTTCGAGAGGAAGGTATCCTGGTAGCTCCGTCGGTTGCTCTTCGCTGCCTTCACCTAAGCTGCCTTCTTCAATTTCGTCGCACTCGAGAGCGTCTTCGTCGCCAATCACGACTGCGTGCTTCGCCTCGGGCGATGTCGGCGCTGTGGGAATGGCAGCCGAGACGGCCATCACGTAGTATTGGTGGTTGAAGTGCAGATCATCGACGAATGCTTGCGACTCCTGAAGCGGAAACGCTTTCCCGTCAAGCGTGAACGGCTCATGATCACTCATGTAGTCCACATCTTGCCAAAACGCGTCCAGAGGCACACCGAACTCACGCAGCTTGGCCACTTCGAGCATCGTTTCTTCAAGTGAACACTGGCCTCGCTTCCCAAAATGATAGCCAAGCGCCCAAATCGGCGGCATGTGCGGACGCCCAACGACGTCAGTATACTCTCGCGTCACGTCCTGGGCCGTTGGTCCGGAAAAGACGTAGAAATCCAGCACGCCTCCGGTCGTGCGGAACGTCAGCGCTGCGTCTTGCGTCACGACTTCCATCGCGTTCGACGAGAGGAAGAACACACCGTGCGAGTGGCCCGAATCGAGCACCTGCAGGTAAAACGGATGCACACCGCCCAAGTTGTCGCCGCCTTCACGCGTGTGGGGCTTGATTTCGTGAGCACGCCGAGAGAACATCGGATAGTGGTCGCCCTTGTGGTCCGCGCGCAGCCGCGCACGTCCCCATCGCTCCCCGAGCCCGTACAACACTGGTGAATCGACTGCGTCGAGGCTCTCCAAGTGTGTCGACAGCTCGAGGAACTGGTTCTCGAAGATCAAGCCGTTGAAACTCGTCTCGCTGTGAGCGCTTGGCGTGGAGTTGAACAGCACTTCGTCCGTCTCACGACGCGTGACGGCGACGCCGAACGGGCTCTTGTAGAAGTGCACTTGGTATTCTTCGTTGGCGTCTCCACCAGCCTCTGCATCCCCGCTGCTGTCGTCGTTGGCGGTCTCCGCCTTCTTATCACTCTGGATGGCAACGTCGGGGACTTCGTACCGTGGGAACGACGGGTCTGTGATGCGGATCCGCACGCGCGACGAGCTCTCTTTGCTCACATGGAGCGCCAGCAGCGGCACGTCATTGCCGAACGGACCCCGCGTGAAGCGGCGCAACACCAGCGTCCCACGCCAGCCATCGCTCGTCTCCTCCAGTGTCAGCAGCTCGTAGCCTTCAAAGAAAGGCTGGAAACAGTGCGAGGTGTCGTCGTCGAAGCAACAGCCAACCGACGCACAGGTCTCCACATCGTCTTCAAGCGCGGAGGTCGCAAACCGCGGGTTTCGACACGCGACTCTCAGCGCCGTTGGAACAGCCGAGCAACGCGTCGCTTCCGGAGCGCCGATGGCGTCAAACGCGCACGGAATCCCGCTGTTGTTGAGTGGCTTCCAGCAACAGCCCTGAGCCAAGCACGCCTCCTCCGTCGCGTTGGGGAAGTTCTCAACGGGCGGATAGCAATCTACTCTAACCGCTGGTTCGTTCATGCACACGCCCATGACCGTCGCAGCGCCGCTGGCGCCCTTGCCGACGCTAGCCGCCACCATGAGCAGCGTCCACATCACCCATTTCCACGGAGACTTGGCGCCGTCTCCTTGCGTCATTCCTCTCTCTTCAAGCCTCGTTCTTTCTTGCTTCTGCGCGCAGCTCCCCAATCGCGAATGGTACGTTGTCTACATGAGCACTCTCTGCGCGTGGGACGCGACGTAAGCGACAAGCCTTCGCCACCGTCGCCCATATTGGTCCTCCATCTTCTTCCAGTTTGGGGTTGAAGTGCCAGTTGCAACGCCACGTGTACTGTAGATCCCATAATACTACCCCCAGGGCAAACTCCCACAAATCTATCCTGTTCAATCCAATCACCTTCCGAACATGAACGCTTCCTGAGATCGAATACTGCATCATTTAATACTCGTTGATCTTCGAGCCAGCTACGCAAGAGCAGCCCGAATCCGGCGACGTTGAAGCCCGTCGCGCGTCCTACAAGCACCATGGCGACGCCGGCGCAGCTTCTGCCGCACGTAGATGAGCTCGTGATGGAGTACTTGCTCTTCCGCGGCTTCACCAAGAGCTTCCAGGCGCTCGCGGCTGAGCGCAAGCGCGACCGCACCAAGAACTTCGACGTCGAGCAGATCATCTCGCAACTGCTGACGTTTGTGCAGACGTACGTCGCGCTGAATGATGTCACGCACACATGCATCAACTCAATTGTCTTCTCTGTTCTGCAGCTACCAGATTGAGCCGATCCTGGATACGTGGAAGTTCCTGGAAGCGCGATTCTTCAGTCGTCTCGACGCGTCCTATGTGCCTGTGAGTCGCAAACTACGGAGAATGAATGGGACTGCGTATTGATTATATCGATGCATGCGTACTGCAGACTATTCGCCAACTTGAGGATTCGTGGCTCCGCTTGTATGTCGTGAACGCGATCAAAACCGGCCAGCGCGACAAGGTCATCGACTTTTTCAAGCTTCTCATATCCTTTTGCAACGCCTTGTACCGACTTCCAGGCCTCACAGACAGCCTCCGTGGAATCCTTAACCTTGTATTCACGCAGATAAGCTCAATGCCAGTGCGTCGGCAAGCAGCAGCGACTCGTGGCATCGCTGGTTCATTCTGCCGTACGTCCAGAACCCGGAAAGCGATCCCTACTTTCGAGTACGTCAGTCTCCACTAGTCATCCCCTTCATGTGACGTGACGCGTCGTCGTGTGTACAGAATTTCTTCACGAAGCAGTGGCTCGAGTCGTTCGTCACGTCGTTCCGCAACTTTTTGTCTCTCATCTTCCGGAATCTGCCGCTGCCCAAGCTGCTCGCATTGCAGATCAGTCGGCTCGAGGAGCCAAGTATCAAGCTGCGTCTCAAGACCACGCAGTCCGAGTGTAATCGCCTGAGGTACGCCACAGACTCGTGGCGGTTGATGTGTGGCAGTCTGTTGCTGACGTCACTACGTGGATGCGTAGATCGTCGACTGCGCAGGCGGCGGATCGGATACAGAAACTGGAAGACGCCGGCCATCAACTGTACGGCATCGTCCAGACAATGGTGCAGCACGCGTTCGCTGAGCACTTTGTATCGACAGAAGGAGCGTCGAAATGGGGTAAATCCTCCTCCGCGACGATGAAAATGATGGCGACGCTGTCCGAGCAGCTCAAAGACCTTAGTCAGGTCTTTGGTCCCGTGACTGTCCAGCGAACGAGCCAGATCGACACGGAGCTCGAAGCTGCGCTGCTAAATCCGCTGCCCGTCACACTCAACGCGGTCAAATCTCCTGCACGAGATGATGACGCAGTCTCTTCACCCTACAAGGCGACGTCATCACAGCTTTCCTCGTCTGTCGGTTCCGCTTTGTACGAGCCAGCACTCGTAGAGACAATCGCCTTGAGCGACGATGGCTGTGGTCATGGCGAAGGCATCTGCGCGTACGCCGACGACGGGAGTCGTCTGAGTGTGAGCCAAATCGGGCACCAGCAGATCACGATCTTCGACGTGAATCCGGACGGTACCGCGACACTGAGTGATCGCATTCGCACTGAGTCCGGGGTCGTTGCTGTCGATTGGGTCGCCAAGTCCGAGGTTCGTGATTTTGCTTCACGTGCCCACGACTCTTTGAGTTTCTGATGTGTGGTTGATGTTGCGGCAGAGTATCCTGTTTGCTCTTCAGGACGGCACAATCAACGTCTGGGATACTGAGGCGAAAGCCCGGACGTTCATCATCTCACACAACTCCGATGAGCGACGGCCGACTCACGTTGCGTGTGCTCGTTCAAAACCAATCGGTGCAATCGCGCTTGGTGGCATGACATCACTCACGTCAGAAGATGACGGTGTGGCGACTCGTATCCAGTTGTTCGCCGTTGAAGATCAGGCGATGCGAGTGCTCTCTTCAGTGGAACTCGGCAAAGGCTTCACAATCGCACGGCTCCACTGGTCCAATGATGCTTCAGTGTTGGCGGTCTCGTCGTCCACCGGGCAAGTTGCCTTCTTACGCCCGTCGAATCCCCAGGCGATGACCACTTGGCAAGTGCCAGGAGAGACCTCGGGTGTAACTGGACTCGAGCTAACGCCCCACGGCCAGTCGATACTGATCAGCCGTCTGCAGTCATCTCTGTCAGATCCGAAGGCAGACCGCGGCGTGTTGGAATGGTCGCTTCGTGACGTGATGACTAGTCCCGACGCTGCTCCTGAAGCATCATACACTCTGCCGAAGGATATTGCTACCAGCGAGGCCAACGGATTGATCCAGATCAAGGCTTCACGCGAGACGTTTGTCGTGGTGAGCACACGAGACCCATCTGAAGGACACGGCAGTGCATTCGTCTTCCTCACGGTACGTGACGCCAGTATGAATTGGGAGATTTGGCTTGTGCTGACGTTATGGTGGTCTGCTTTGGACAACAGAGAGGGCAGTCAAACCCAACCAGCACCGTCGTCCACGTGTCCAGTCGCATTGACAGCGTGGCGTGGCATCCAGAAGGTCACTTCATCACAGCAGTGACACGCGCGGGTGAAATCATGACGTGGAAGGTTGGAGAGTGAAAGAACGGTACGCCTCTATAGAATACAGGATGGGTTTGTTGGCTTCACTTGGCATTATCTGTGAGTATGAAAACATGCATTCGAGAAAGGATCCAGCTCAAATATCGGGAGTGATGACATCCGTGCCGGGCGTCAGAGGAACGCCTCCGCCCGCCCCAGCCTCGTGTTCGTGGGCCGGTTTCGACACGGGCACACTGGCGACAAACATGCGCAGCTTCTCGCTCATGAAGTATTGGCCGGTGGCTTTGTTGATCTCGCGGTCTTCACAGAAGCAGATCAAGATCGTGTCGATCGCCATCTCGTGCACGCCCAGGAAAGTCGACGCCACGAACCACGCGAGCAGCAACGTGAGCAGGATCGGAGCCATGGGCGACGAGATCTCCTTCTCGCCGCCGATGCCGTACTTGGCCTCGTTCTTGTCAAGAAACGCGAACATGATGATCGCACAAGCCATCGCGATGGCGATCTTGGCGGCGCTCAGCAGCAAGAAGCTCACCAGCGACACCGTCGCGATCTGCGCGGCGTTCGTGAAGATCGTCTTGAAGGCATCTTTTGCCGATGCGCAGAAGCTCTTGCCCTTCATGGCAATCATGATGTACGCGTTCTTGGACAAGAACTTGAGGCACTTCTCCAGGCACCACATGCAACACTGCACGATCTTGAGCAGCACCTTGACCACGAGGTTGCTCTTCTGGAGCTCCTGGGTCTGGTGGTCAATGTACAGCAAGATGGCGCGGATGAACTGGACGATCGCGATGATCAACGAGCCGAATGCCAGCGAGCCAAAGTGGTAGCGGAAGCAGTTCTTGAACGAGTACGCGATCGGGAAGCGGCCCATCTCCGCCGCGCTCTTCTCTCGGCTCCAGTAGTAGCGGCAGATCGCGCCGGCGATCGTTGTCATGCTGATCGCGTTGATCAGCTGGTTGGTCCACAAGAAGCCGAAGAAATGGTACGCAAACAGAATGCGCATGGCGTCATTCGCGTCCACTTTGCTGAGGGCGGTGGCACTCGCACTCGCCACGGAGCCGCCCAGCTTGTTGAGACTGATCTCACCGGAGCTGTAGATGTACGCCGCGATCACTGCCGAGTAGATGAAGAGCGCCATGAGCATGAGGAACGGAATGATCGGGAACAACACCAGCAACGGCAGGCGCTGGATCGCCCGCGAGGCCTCCTTGATGATACCGATCGAGATCCGGATCTTCTTCTGGAAGAAACACACGAGCAGGAACGCGACTCCCGTCAACGCGTACGACACGTACGCGACGACCGCGTACACTTTCTTCTTGTCTTCGCTTGCGCGCAAGTTCTCTGGTATCTGGAAGCCGTTTTGGGCAGCGGTGACGACGCCTGCGTCGGTCAGACTCGACGACAGCCTCGCAATGTCGTCGTTGCTGATGATGCCGGCTTTCGTGCTCACCATGAGCGCAAACAACAGCAGCATGAGCACAAAACTCCAGAGCGTGACCCAGACCATGCATCCGGCCATGTACTTCATCAAGAAGATGAACACAAAGCCCAGCGCCAGTGCCGCGACGCCGCCAAACGCGAGGACGAGCTCCCACGAGTTCTGGATGTCGCCGATCGCACGGCCAATCACTGCGGCGGCGGTCTGCAGCTTGTCGTAGATCGGGTCATCTTGCGCTGGGCCCTTCGAGTCGGAGATCACGCGCACTTGCTTGACTTCACACAGCTCATTCGGTGTCTTCACGCCCTTGGCGTTTGTGGTGTAGTACTTGGGCTCATCACCGGGATAAATACACGTCTCGATCGTCGTGGAGTTGGTCTCGGTCATCTGGATGCAGCGATAGAAGACCTTTTCACTCGCCATTGCAACGAACCAGCACTGCTTCTCGCCCAGCAGCTTCTCGGCTTCCTTCTTACGAGCCTTTTCGCGGTCGGCGTCGGTCTTCACACTGGCATCGGCCGCCAGCTTGGTCTCAAACTCGTAGTTGCAGAAGTATGAGTACTGCACGGGGCAAGCTGCGACGCAAACGCCGTAGAACTCGAAGTCGGTGGGCGACTTGAGGCTGCTGTCCATCGACTGTTCGAGGATGTCCTCACTCATCCGTGGATAGAACGTCAGTGGCTTGGCTTCCATATCGCCAGCACCACAGGTGTCGCCGTTGTAGTCCGTGCCGTACAGCAACCGCTTGGGCTCGCCATTCATCACGCCGACGATCGCGACGACGATCATGCCGATCCAGAACACGCCGAACAGGATGCAGCACAGCACATCGCGACACTTCCGCGTTGTGGCCGGGGCCACGCCCGTCTTGCTTTCATGTCCGTACGCGTCCGTGGAGCTCACGGGTTGCTTGGAACAGCACCCCATCTTCACAGCTTGCCACGTCAGAATTCACTGTGGGCGCTGTGCATGTATCGGTGGCGCAGTGACTCCCGTGTTGTGGCAGTTACATGGGATGTGAGAGCGAAACCCCAGGCAGTGAGTAGGCTGAGACGCGGCATGGTTGACTTGCAACTCGCAAAAACGGTTGCTTAATTTGGCAAGGACGTTGCATGGGAGCCTCTGGCATGTTCATCTGCCATAATGAAGAGGCTGAAGATCCCAGCGAAAGATGCCAAGCTGATCCACCATCGGTGGGCGATGCATGCCATCCAGGCGCTCTCCCAGCGTGATGCCGAGTTGCTCGCACGGGTATTTGCGGAGATCAAGGAGCTGCCACCACATGCTATCGACACTCAAGTGAAGACGTTTGGATGCGGTGCTCCGATGCAATTCCACGACTACGGTAATCTGCGTCTTCACACAGCGCAAACTCGTACGCAGTGCTGATCTTTAGTTGACCGTCTCCGTTGTATCACGGATGTGAACCAGGCTTCTTCGACGGAAGCAGTAAGGAGTACGCGGCGCCTTTGTTCGAGAAGGTCGTCGAAGGCGACTCGCTTCTACTGATCGCACTGCGTCAGCACGACCCTGATAGTGCCAGGGCTTTGATAGCTTCCGGTGCTTCGCTTGAGCTGACGAATAGTCTGAAGGAACGGCCAATCGACGCTCTGTTTGACGGGTTTGCGACTCTGCAGCTCCACAAAAAGCGAATCGAAAGCGGATCTGAATCTCAATCACACCACTCCAAGAGTGGAATCGTCGGCCAACAAGCGCAGTATCAAGCGCTCTTCGATTCGATCGACGAGCGCCTCCAGCTCCACTACGATGAGCTCCGTGACTTCGTTGAGACAGAGTTGTACCGCATTTATTCGACTCACGCGCCTGAGCGGCTGCCCAAGATCGACGTCCAGATGCAGGAGTTCGAATTCAGAGAGATGGAGTTGCTAGCGAGCGTCAAACGCAAATACGAGACGTGAAACGCATTCTTCTTTCGTATTAGCCCGTTAGCAGTACTCGTTCTCTGCGAACCATTCGATAATGTACTGCCACGCGACGTCAGCCGCCCCAACGTGGTTGTGCTGGACTTGATTCAACATCGCGGTGACCTCGGACGCTGCGAGAGCGATCACCGAGTTGGTCACGTCGATGTCCTCGGCGGTGGGAACGAGTGTCACCTGGAAGGAGGACTGCGTCGCATCGAACCAGTACTGAGCGAGGTAATACCGCATGCTCTCCAGTCGTACGCCGCGTTTCCTGTGTCTCCCATTCACCAGCGCAGCGAGCTGCTTGCACAGCACTTGGTGGAACTGCTGTGTCTCCTGTTCCGATACGTCCAGCCAAACAGAATCCATCTCAGGAGGGGATTCGGCGTCGAACCCGTAGTCTTCGACTGGTGGGCACGTCTCGCTAGGTAGTGTTGAAGGACACGTCCTTGGTCGAGGAGCTGGCCGATGCGACGGCCGAGCCTTATCGTCTTTCGCTGTTGGGCTCGGCGATTTGATCAAACGCGAAGTGATCAGAAGCTGCGGAATGTCTTCGAGAAGCTGGACGTTGAGCACTTGGACGAGCTTCAACAGCAGCCGCTGGAGCTCGTCTTCTGTGAGTAGCGACGACAGGCGAGGAAAATTGCCCATGCCTGAAAGGGTCGACACCGTCTCGAGCTTGATCCTAGCAAGGTAATAAACGACTTCGGTCAGACTGTTGGAAACTCGTTGGTGGTCAAGTGATCACGTACATCATCTCCAGGTCGTCGATCTCGTGGGCCACTCTCTCTAGCGTGTCGAGTGCAATCAGGCAGTTGCCCTCGATCTCATTCTTCCATCGGCCTCGCACCAGTAGTCCTCTGTGGCAAAATCGCGAGAGCAGCGTCAGATTAAAGAAATACAAGCAGACAAGTTGATAGAAAACGCACCGGTCCCCAGGCTGAACCACTCCACTCGCCGGATCTCGCATTTCGATATGCAGCTCCTCGACTGTGATCTCAACGCCCTTGCGGGTCGTCGCCTCCAGTAAGACGAACGAGTCGCACTCGACGATCTCCGGCTCGTCGTACTCGTCCTCGTGATCGATTGTGAGTACATCTACATGGCCGGAAGTAGTTGATGCTGCTTGGGCCTGCGTTTGCCTCGCCTGCAGTCGGTCTCCGCGACCTTGAGGCTTCATTCCATGGCTCGTTTTCGGCTTCAGCGACGGCAGCCCGTCCCGCGTTTTCACTCTTCTTGACACTAACGGGCTCCGTTCCCTCACCTGCGAGCCCCCGTCGGCCGTCTTCGGCAGCAGATACCCGACAGTTCCGTTCTGATGGAGATGTTGGAACTTCGTCGCCGTCTGCTGCCAGTCTGAGTCCCATTTCTTGGTATTGTAAAACGGCTTTTGGGCCTTGAGACGGTCCTTCATCCGTCGATTTTCCTCGTCGATTTTGCTCTGTTTCTGCTTCTGGACGCCTTTGTTGATGAGCGTCGTCTTCTTACACGCATTGCCACGGCCCATGGCAAACTCAGGCGACAGATAGCAGTCCACCATCGGCGTTTGCGAAGAATCCAAGCGAATACCTGGCATGTGCACGTACGCAGGGCTGTGGACTGGCTTGACGGTGGGCTTCTTGGGGGACTTTGGCCCGCGAGGTGACAGTAATCCCGCCGGGGGAGACCCCGGTGTGCCCGATGCCAGCACGACGTTCTCTTGTCGGTTGAGAATGTGTTCCATCTTGGCCGCGAGCCGCTGGTTCTGTGTGTAAATGTCCATTTGCCTCTCCTTTTCCTGCTGCAGTCGCTTGCGATTCAGCGACAAGTGCGCCTGGCGAGGCGGCTCGTTGCTATCCAAGTACACTTTGGACGGCGACTGGCACGTTGGCAGGATCGTCTGCAGCTTGCTTTGGTGGATCGCATGCTGCCGCAGCACCTCGCGCTCGTAGCACAAGCGATTGTCGAACGCGATCTTCTTGTTCATGCTTCGAATGGAGACTGCGGCGGCTGAGGCCGACAGGAGCGGAGGCCGACGTGCCACGGACTCAGACTTTCAACGAGTCGGCTTCCATGAGGCACCTCGCCGTGACGGGGGAACTGGGAGGACAGGGGCTGGGTATTATTGCGCCGTGGATGCGAGTTGGAGTGAAAATAGCATCACTGGATGTGGCACAGCACTGGGAGTGAGAGCCACGCGTGACGCCTCGACCGTCGATCAATCAACAACTATCAGTTGAGAAACAAATGCATCAGTTGTAGGTGGGAGAGCGATATCCACCTCGAAGGATGCCCTGATTGATGGCTATGGAGTTGGCACTGCTAGTGCATCAATCACAGTTCCAAGTTGAAGTCAGAATGCCCATGTCACTCAATCGCGGTTTGTCTGAATCTATGATTGTCCTATATTAGATTTCGTAACCTAAATTAGATCGCTCCAACGTCACTCTCCGCGTGAAAGTCTCAACTGTGGGAATGGGAATGCTACGCGTCTTCATGGAGCGGGCCGACCTCCTCGTCCTTGTGGCGATCACGCTGCACATCGTCCTCTGTCCGTACGCCAAAGTAGAAGAGAGCTTCAACCTGCAGGCGATCCACGACGTTCTCATCTTCGGCGTGCGTGACGTGGCACCGTATGACCACCTCGAGTTTCCTGGCGTCGTGCCACGTACTTTCCTCGGCGCGTTGGCTGTGGCGTTCGTCTCCAGTCCCATCGCGTGGCTGTGGAGACTGCTCGGTCTGAAGAAGATCGTGCTGCAGTATGCTGTGCGCCTCGTGCTCTCGTCGCTCAATTTCGCGGCTCTGCGGTTCTTCAAGCGCAGCATCGCTGCACGATACGGAAAGGTATTCAGGGCCCGGCGACCGTGTCTCTCACAGCGCATGCACTGACGCTTCTTCTGTCGCTGGTAGGATGCCGCGAGCTTCTTTATGCTGATTAGCGGCTGCCAGTTCCACTTGATGTTCTACTTTGGCCGCACGCTGCCCAACACGTTCGCCTTGGTGAGTCTCCCACTCGGCTGCTTCATCAATCATTCGACGCACACGTTGATGTTCAAGCGCGTTTGATGCCGATTAGGGACTCGTGCTGTGCGCATACGCGTACTGGATCCGGAACGACTTCAAGCGTGCAGTCTTCCTCTTCACGTTCACGATCATCCTGATCCGAGGCGACACGGCCGTGCTCTTCGCGCCCATTCTACTGTGGAAGCTGCTCCACTGCAGTGAGCTCGCACAGGTCTTCCGCATTGTCCTGTGGGGCGTCGTCGCGACGGCCGCATCACTGGCGCTCACCATCGGCGTGGACTCGTACTTCTGGGGCCGTTGGCTCTGGCCGGAGGGAGAGGTGCTGTGGCTGAACACCGTCGAGAACCGCAGCCACGAGTGGGGCGTGTCGCCGCCGCTGTGGTACTTCTACTCAGCGCTGCCGCGCGCGCTGCTCGCGACAGGCTTGCTGATCCCCCTTGGCATCAGGTACATTGTTTTTGTATCAGGGACTCCCTGTAGTTGCTCACTCCTGTGTCGTCGTAGCTCTCTGCTCCCAGCGATTTTGAAGAGCTCGTCGTGGAAGCAGCTCCGCCTGGCATTTTCCCACGCGCCACTGGTCGATCGGTCGGTGTGGACGTTCGTGTGGCCGATCGTCGTGTACTTGGCGCTGTTTTCGATCCTTCCTCACAAGGAACTGCGCTTCGTCTTCAACGCGATCCCCATTCTCAACATGGCGGCAGCAGTGGTAAGTGGCGCATTGGATGCAACTCACGTACGCGTAGACTGATGCGAGTGATCCACGGGTGAATCGTGTTGGACGTAGGGCGCGTCGAAGCTCTACCACGATCGCAAGAAGGTACGAGCTGTTGCTCTCCTGATAACTGGCCGGTGATGGCACGAGCTCACCGTTTGATGTATCATTTGTAGAACGTGTTGCCGCTTGTTTTAGTTATCGGCTGCTTGATCGTGACGCTCTTTGGGTCGACGTTCTTCTTCATGGCGTCAAAGATGAACTACCCAGGTGGGATTTAATTCCCTTGGCCTCCTAAGCAGTAGCCAGGGTAGACACTGATCTGTTCACTCGCATTCTAGGCGGCCACGCGTTCTCCCACCTCCACAGCGTCGCCGTGGACAAGCGAGACGCACGAATCACTGTCCATATCGATGTCCCTGCCGCAATGACGGGCGTCTCCCGCTTCGGCGAAGAGTTCGCTGCCTGGAGGTGTGAACTGAACGCAGCTTTCTGCTTGTGGCGCACATGAACTGACGCATTGTTTTGGTGTGGCTGTAGCTACTCGAAGGATGAATCAGTCACTACGCCGGAACAGCTCGCCCAGTTTGATTATCTGCTCACAGCCAAATCGCCACCGTCGCTGGCGTCCGACTTTGAGCTTGTCGAAGCGATCCAGGCCTTTGACCGCGTGCAGTACAAGTCAGTTCCTCCTCGGATCCACACCAAGGACTCGATCTACATCCTCCGCAATCGGAAAGTCCAGGTGTAACACAGACAGAAAGAAGGCAGGGAACAACACCTTACTATGCAAAGACAGGGATTAGAAGAAAAACATGCAAGCAAACACACCGACTACCACACCCTCAAGCACTCGCCATGCCGCATCACTCTGCTCCCAGAGGCACCTCCACGTTGCTCAAGTAGCCGATCGAACACAAGAAGCGGAGCAGGAGCTCGAGCAGCTCAACATCGACGGTGCCGCCTTGGTACGTTCTGAGCACCATCTTGAGCTCGCTCATGTGGATGGGGTCGCTCGTATCGCGCAAGCGAATCCACTCGACCAGCACGCTCTGCGGCTTGCTGCAACGGAACTTGACGATCATTTGCGTGGCGTCGCCCGCGCCCCACACAAACACAAACTCCTCTTGCTGGCCGCTCGACTCGCTGCTGTTCGCGCTGGCGCTGCTGTTCGCTGGTCGTTTCTGCTTGCGGTTCAACGCCTTCTTGGTCGTAGCTGTTGCGGCGACAGTAAGCGCAGTCGATGCCACTGCACACGTTCCCGTGCCGTACTGCGTGAGCTCGTCAGTGGTCAGCATAGCCGTCAGCGGATTTACGCGAAACATCGAACCCTCCAAGAGCCGGAAGCGCTTGCCGCCCTGGAAGCTGCCTCGCTCCGTCAGATCGTACTCGAATACCTTGGTCAGCGACTTGCCCTCGGCGTCACCCAGGATCCTCTTGGGCTGCGCACCTTCCGTTGGACGCAGCAACACAGGCATCAACTCCGTCTGCAGCAGATCGTGAAACTTAGCGACAGCATCTCCAATGAGCCCGTCCCAGAGATCGTCTTGGTTCGCGTTGTCACGCAGAATGGCTTCGTCCTCGCGCTCGCACCACTCCTCTGTCGTCACAACCTGCCGCAGCGCCTCGAGCAACATATCGCCCGTGCCGCCCGACTTCAACTGGATCTGCAGGAGCATGCAGGGGCCGCTGTCTTCCAGTACTTCCGCTTGGTACCACGTGCCTGGTGGCATGTAAACGACCGAACCAGCGTCCACGACAACCCTTTGACTCGTCGGCGTGGTAGCTTGAGAGGAAGATTGGCCAGCTTCCTCCATGTCTTCACCGTCATCATCGTCGCCTCGAAAGTCAAAGGTGCTGCCAGCGGGAGGAACGAAGGCTGCGGCAGTCGTTCCGACTTTGGCTGCTGAGACGAGCACCTTGAGCTGCTTGGCCCAATCCTCCCAACTCCCGGACTTCGCGCTCGACGCCGCGTGGAGACTCGACGCTGGTTTCTTGACGGGCCCTCGCTGCATCTTCCAGAGAAGCTTTCCCTGTAGACACACGACAAAGGAATGTCGCTTGTGGAACTGCCAGTCCCACTTGAACGAATCGTGCGAGCAGATGAGCTTGACGTCGTGCGTCTCGGTCGATACAAACGGGCCGCAGCCCACGGCTTTAGCGAGCCCCGGGACGATCATATCAACGACGACCTTGGGCGGACGGAAGGCAATCGGGACTCCTGTCTGGTAGTAGACAAATGCGGCCTCTGTCGATGGGATCTCCACGATGGCCGGCGGACGCCCGCTAGTCTTCGAGACATGCATTCCAGTGACTTTCATCCCGGATTTGGATGTCTCCAAGATCTTCTCCACATCGAAGTCGCACAACACGTCTCGAACGGCCTTGAAGCGATCCACAGGCCCACGCACAACCAGCGACTTGACACGATAGTGGCTCTGCATGTCTGCGGCCTTTTGCGGGGCACCGAATATCCACATGCGAAACGGCTCCGCGTCCAACGCGAGAATCTCAGCCACCGTGAGCTCCTCGAGACTGCGCATCGATAGGCTCCCTCCCGCCGCAGTAGCGCTCTTCCCACCAGCAGTCAAAGCCGCCTTTGCGCGTTTCTGGCTCGCCTGCTCGCCCGTTTGACCTTCAGTGTGCCGCTTGGCTGGCGTCGTTCCTTGCTCGCCCACCGACGTCTTGTACGCATCGCACGCGCCCAGGTGCTTCTTCGCTTGATCACGACGAAACGCGACGTCTCCCTTGCAGTGCTTGCACGCCATCCGCTTTGCCTGCGCAAGCGCTCCGACCAGAACGAACTCGTTCATGACGTCATCGACACGCTTGGTCTTCGCCGTTGTTGCCGCCGCAGTCGATGCAGTTGCTGGTGTCGACGCGGTGTCGGAGCCTTCCGTCTTCGACCGCTTTCGCATTCGGAGACCAAACGGGTGCTCTGTCGTGATGACTTCGCCCTCGAGCTTGTCGAGTTCTTGGGTGATGCGGCGTTTTGCCGACGGCTTCTTTTGAGGCGTGAGAAGGAGAAGCTGCTTGTCATCTCGCGAAATCGACTGGTCTTGGGGAGTTGGCTTGGGCTGTCGGCACTTCTTACGGTGAGTGGTCATGCTGCTTCCACGATTGGACATGTTCTTCCCGCACACCAAGCACTCAACGCGGTCGCCTTTGTCGTCGTCGATCACACGATACTGGGAGTTGGGCGTATTGGCTTGGGCTGCTTCATCTCCGTTCATATCCGACAGCGTGCTTCCGTTCCCCACCGATTCTTCATCAACTGCTTCTTCGTCTTGTTCACCTGCAGCTTCACCGTCGAGGCCACCAGTGTCCATGTCGTCCGGCTGCACGCCTTGGTCCACGTCGGACGCACCCTGCGCTTCATCTTGCTGGCCGACCACCTCCGGCGCCCCATCATCACCACCCGAAGCCACCACCGTCACCCCAGGCTCCTCAGATCCATCGCCCGGCCGGTTCCTCACCACCACCAACGTTGGCACTTCAGACGGCTCGCAGATGCGGTCTAGGGCAGACGCGTGGTAGTCGGGCTCGCTGTCCAGCATCTGCGTCTCGTCGTCATCCTCGATGCTTTCCTGGCCGCCACGTCCGCCTTCCTTTACAGAGGCTTCCTCTTCGTCAGTGCGCTCTTCACTCTCGCTGGACGAACTCGACGAAGTCGATTCGCGTTGACCTCCGCCAGTGTCGTCGTCACCTTCCGCGCTCTCGTCACCGTCGCCATCAAGCGACAACGTGGGCAAGTCGGCGTCCTCCACCGCCGTCACGTCCGTGGTCTGAACGCTCCGCTGCTTGTAGAACTCGCAGGTGCTCTTGTGCTGGTCCACGTCACGCAACGCGTATGGGAACTCCGTGTTGCAGAACTTGCACACCGCCACGTCCTTTGTGAGAGCCGCTGACGGATTGTTGTGGAGCGGACGCGACTCGACGCGGAAGACCTCGTCGTCGATCCCTTCCATTGGTCCGAGTCCTTGCATCTCTACTTCTCTGAGACTGGCTCGATCGATCATGGATGGCCCCACATCCATCGACTCGTCCTCTTCAACTCCCACGAGCCGGGCGACAAACTTCGCGGTGGGCACCGCGTGCAGTCCGCTGCCGCTGTCGTGGGCTTCGTCCATCTCGACGTCGTCGTCGTCCGCTGAGCGAGTCATGAACTTGCTCGAGTCGTTGTCTCCGTCACTGGACGAGGCATTCGCCTGTGTCGACCACGTGGCGGCGGTCTGAACGGGGGCTCGCTCGTTGTCCATCGCGAACGCTTCTTCAAGGTTGTACACGGCACGCAGCTCCTCGAAAAGGTCTTGTGCGGCAGATGAGAGCGTGGCTGCTGCGCGGTGTCGGAGCTCTCGAAAAATGCTCACTGGGGGAGGCGGAGGCGAACAAGCCAACGCAACGGCGGGGTCGCTGCACGTCACTTCACGATGTGGCGGTTGTTCCACGTGGGAAGCGGGCGGCGTGTTCTCTTGGGTGGATTCGATGGAGTCTTGCGTGGATGGAAATGTGAGACAAGGAGCGTGCACGCGTCGCGCGTGGCGTGGGAGATATCGAATGGGTTCACTTGCACTTAAATACTACGTCCGCTGTCGCTTTTGCCTACGCTACATCTCACTACCTACACCTACTCTGTCCTATCTGCACCTCAACCTAGCAATCCATACCATACACATCAACCTACCACACATCACTATCTGACAGGGACCGACTTGACTAAAAAGACGACTCACCCACGAGCCGTGGAGACTATTAACACGCCACGCACCGACACTGCCACGCCGCACACAACGACCGCCAGCTAGTAGTACGAGTCCTTCATGAGCTCCAGCACCACACTGAGCTCTTCGCCCGTGAACTCGGGCGCCGCAGGATTCATCGGAGGCGGCACTGGGAACTTCATGGTGTCCTGGTGGTCGTGGTGCGACGGCGGAGGAGGACGGAGGATGTGGTGGTGCGCAGGAGACGCGTGCGGGTGTGGCTGGTGGTCGTACTGGCCATCGTTATCCGTCTTGTACGACGGCTCCTCGTGGCGCAGCGAGTGCCCAAACACTCCCGACCGGTGCGACGACTGCGAGTGGCCGTACGACGAGCTCTCCGAGCTGATGGCGAGCGTCGGCGCCGAGTCGTAGATGGACGTCAGGCTCGAACTGCGAGGCGCGTAGTGCGCAGCGGCGTCCGCCGACGGGAAGCTCGGTGGCAGCGCGTACCCACCAGCGGTGCTCTTGCCACGGCGGTGCTGCTCACCGTACAAGTGGTCCATGTCTTGGCCCTTCTTGATCTCGCGAGCCAGACCGCCCAGCGAATTGAAGCTGCTGTCGTAGTACCCCAAGCTGCCACTGCTGTTGTTGCTGGCACTGCTGTGCTTGCGGGACTGCGAGCCGACGGACGGCGGCGGCGGCAGCGAGTGCTGCTTGCCGTAGCCGTACAGGTAGGCCGTGCTGGAGCTGCTCGCACTGCCGTAGTCCTGGTCGTGGTCGTGGGCCGGGTCGTACTGGTCCGACCGGTCGTCGTCCGCCGGGTCAGCGTGGTTGGCCGCGGCCGCCACTGCTGCCGCTGCTGCTGCCGCCGCTGACACGGCCTCGAGTCCAGCGCCGACGATGATGTTGTGCTGCAGCTTCTGGTGGGCGGCGAACTCCTTGTAGTTGTCGCAGCTCCATCCGCAGTTGAGCCCGATGCAGCGGAACACGTTCTGGCCTTCGGGGAAGTGGATGCGCATGTGGCGCTTGAGCTTGGTGCTCGTGTTGAACTTCTTGCCGCACGTGGAGAAGATGCACGGGTACGGCCGCTCGCCGCTGTGGATACGCTTGTGGCGGCTCAGGTTGCCCGACGTGTTGAAGCGCTGCGTGCAGCCGTCGAAGTCGCACGCGTACGGCTTGGTGCCCGTGTGGATGCGCATGTGGCGCCGCAGCGCGAACGACCGCGGGAACTGCTTGCCGCAGTTGGGCTCGTGGCACACGAACACCTCCTTCTTGGTCTTCTTGCGCTTGCTCGGCGCCGCTGCGGTCGTCACAGGCGCCGGCGCGAGCGGCGGGTCGTTGCTGATGACCACATCTCGCCAGGTCGCGCTCAATCCGCTATTGCTGCTACTCATCTCGGCGTCGCTGGGATGGGGATGCCACACTGAAGAGGAGCTCGCCATCGCGTGCAGCGCCGACGGCGACCCGTCCGAGACGGAACCGGCGTCCGAATAATCGCCGTTCCCGTCGCTGCCTGTGGGGTCCACCATCTCCACCATCTCCCGCTCCTCCCGCTTCTTCAGTCGCCGCGCCGCAGCTGCGCCACTCTCGAGACTGGTGGCCGGAGGGCGCACCATCCACACTCGGACCGGAGCTGTTCACTTGGCGAGATGGGGGAACTTGCGGAATGGTCAGCGGGCGAGAGTCGGGGCCAGTCAGGACTCGCTTGCCCCTGAGAACGACTGATCGCGGCTTCCCCCCACACACCCACACACACGAGCCAAAGAAAATGAAAGAAAACCCCAACAAACCAAGAGCTGCTCGGTTGACGAGATCCGTGCTGTTTTCTCTCGCTTTGTGTGTGTTGGCAAGGAATCCAGGGCCAGAAAATAAAATTGGGAGACCGCATCGCCCATCTCCCTCCCAGTGAAGGCCGCCAAACGCAGCCAACTGTACAGAAAGCTGGCAAAAAATCGAACAATACAGTAGTAAACAAAACGCCGAGAAAACCTTCGGGGAAGAGTGTGGAGACCAAGTCAAAACAACGGAGCATCGACTTGGGAAGAAAAAAAAAGAAGGAAAAATCGAAGGGTTGGATTGCTGATCTGACCAAAGTTTGGGGAGTTTATCAACATGGAGGGTGATGTCAGCGTGGGGTGTCGAAACCGAGAGAGAATCTTTCTTCAAGGTTTACCAACTGAATGGTGTAGAGGCAGGCCATGTTTGGTCACTTGGCTTCACTTTTGTGGATATTCCACAACAGCTGTCGGGATTTCCAGTGCGAGCGTGTTTGGAACAGTTCTTCAAGCGGAATTTTGCGAGGTTTTTGGTGGAGTGAATGTGGAGTGAATCGGCAGCGAAGGAAGTGAAAGCCGATTGTTTGATCACATGTTATATAACTCTGCGAAGAATTCACGTCGTGGACCTCCAGGTTTTCTCGTTGCTGAGGTCGGGATTTGAAAGAAATCAAAGATCGCCCAAACTGAACCGAAATCCCGACGATGTCAGCCCATCCAGAACAAAGCCAGGCAGTTGACCGCCAGAGATGTGCCATAATCCGACCAAACATAAAAATGGCCAAAAGGCACTAAATTCAAAAAAGGGTGAGATTCTCCTCAGCTTATGGAGACAACAGAAGTTGGTCTCGTCAGCTTTCCCGTTTATCTTATTACCCTGTGTAAACACATTGTCGAAAACGATGCACAAATTCTCGAAAAATCCTCCAGGACTTTTGACAAACGAAGTCTCTTTTGTTGGAGAGGTGGACAAAAAGGGAATAACAGTACTGTGAGAATTTCTCGGCCACAACACCTTTTCCGGGGAGAACTGGGAGGCTCCCCAGAGGACTTTTGACAAAAGTCGCCTGCATATCCGCCTGACGCATATTTCGAGTCGCTTTTTAAGAGGCGTTCTCTGGCTCAAACAGAGCTTTTTTGGGGGGTGGTGGAGGGATCGTAAAATCGAGCAGGTCGATTCGGCGGGAAAAAAATATATCCCCGTAATCAGCATGTTATGACGGATCTGTTGGCATGTCGTTTTGCCACGATTGATGCAATTTTCGAGATAAGTAACGCCTCCAAAGTTTTTTCACACGCGTTTTATTAATGCTGAATCGGACGCTTGGTCACACCTCGAGAATTACTGGTTTGATACAAATTTCAAGATACATTGCGATTA